>JABCKH010000270.1:0-19237 GCA_018851285.1 Lyophyllum semitale | reverse complement strand
TCGGAGGTTCGGAGGTTTGGCTGATCAAAGCAGATCTAATTGTCAATTTGATAACTCGCGCAAGTATGTGGACGAAATCAGAATTTCCTAACCTGATGACTTTGCGGCCTAGTAGCTTGCGGATAGTGTTCTGCTGTCAACTTTTTTCAGTATAAAGCACATCGAGGAACTGGATAACACAACCAGTCTTTAAACATGCCTTCGTCGACTCATTCGGTATCGAGCACCTTCGACACTGTCAGAGCCTTCCTTGAGCGCATCGAGCAGCAAGAAAGTTCGAAAGCACCTTATATTCTTCATTACGATCCTCAAAAGGACGACCTCCGTCCTTGGCTTTGGTACGATGTTTTGAGTTCACGATAACCATTGTCCCATGCTAAACAACATACCTAGGCCAGTTGACGGTGACGGAGTTCACATTAGGCCTGAGAACCTTGATGCTCATCGTGAAAGTCACAACTTCTCCGCTCCTTCTTGCTTCTGCGGGATTCTCGACAGGAAGCCCTTTGCATATGTGGAGAGTGTATTCCACATAGATGATGATGAGACCGACACCTACTACAAGATTAGCTGCGCTAGAAATCGGTGTGGATATTCAGGTTCGCCAGTGGCCAGTGGTTTCGAGATATAAAAATCTTACTTACGATCTATCCTAGTTTCTCTGGAGTACTTCTGGCAGCATCTGCCTCTGAAGAGATATGATGAGCGTGGTAAGATCTATACTTCAAAGATCCAAGATGATGAAACCGACAGAATCCACATAGAATCCTCCGAGGACCCAAAGAGGAAGAAGAGATGCGGCGTTGAAGGTATGTGGCAGCTGGAAGCGACTCAGACATATATATGTGGTCCCTGATTAACATGTGTTGACAAAGGTATACCGATGAAGTTCAGTAATCCGAAGAACGGGGAAATGTCAACCTTTGGGCTGCTGATGCAGCTTGGCGACACGTCTACTCCTGGACTACCTGGCGACGTCTTTGCCAACTTATTTACTCAGTGCAATTGGTGCCACTGGGTCACAGTGAGCGAAAACTTCGATCGTCATACATGTCTGATCCTACCTGCCCATAAGAAGGTCAAAGGAGGTCGTCATACGCTGGAAGATACAGATGCTTGAGCAGGAGGGGTATAGAATTAGTTTTGTGTGTATGACAACGGGTACTTGAGCGGTGCTTACTGGAAATATTAGATCAAAGTTTTCACGGTGCGAGAAAAATGAGTTGAAACAACAGCAGGATGTGCGGGAAGCGACCCATGGATTGTCTTCGTTTCACCTGCCGCTTTCGGTCCGCCGCTCCCCCCCGCCTTTGCTTCCCCTGTACTTGTGCACCCGTCGTGCCCCTTCGCTTATCCTTGCACCTTCCCTTTCCATTTCGACCTTTTGTGGGATGGACCGTCCGCATCCTTCTCCACACGACGCTTCCGGCCTGCCGTCACCTGCTGTTCCACGCTCTCTGAGAGCCTCACTGGGGGTTGCTCGTGTCAAGTGCTGGGTACGTCTGAGGGAACCTTGAGTCCTCGGGCGGTGGTCGGGGAGCGGTGGTTAGACACCTGCGTCTCATCCAAGGCTGGAAAAGAGGGCGAGGACGATCAAAAAGGTCTGCATCCGTTTCTTTTGGGTATTTAGAGTAAGGATGGTGTACTCAATGTGGCGCACAGGATTGACGTGAACCAAGAGAAGCGAATATGCCGGCAAAGACGACGGTAGGCAAATGGTGCATGACAGAAAACACATGAAGGGCTAAGAGCTTTTTCATTTTCGAGGGAATAAGTATCGTCAGGAAGAGCCTACATGGTCTGAACGTCAACATTCCCTGGTGGCATGTAACCTAGATGATTTGAAAGCAACAGTTGTTAGAGATTCGAATACCAAGCAACGCGCAATTTTCTTCTTACAGAGAAAGTCCGCAGTTGTTGAAAAGAAAGGAAGAAATGGACTGAGAGGACAGGATGATTCGGTAGGAAGAGATTGGAGCCTGGTTGACGAAGGTCCGGGCCACCACTGGATATCCTGCCTGTTCACTGTTTCTCCCCGAATTTCAAGGATTGAGGTCGAGTCGTTGGCAAGGAAATCGGATTCGTTGCCATAGACAGCGAAGGAGTTGTAAGTTGCCTGTATAGCTATCGGTCTTCAGAATTGGAATAAAGCTCCCGAGTGCGGGAGTAAGTCCGCAGAATTTAGGTCTTGGCGTGACCGTTGACTCCGGTCCAAATTCACATTTGACAGCGATGGAAAGAGTGTTGATAGACGATCCAAGTTTCATCACGGATCATCTGTCAGACCTCGTTTTTCTTACTGAGGTACGCGAGCCTGCTGCCTCGAGGACCATGCAGAGCGACGTTCGTTTCTTAGGCGTAGCATAGCAGGTAAATCTCTGAAAGTACAGTGTTACTGTTACGTAGGGTTGCCGAAGTTTGGTTTGGTCCGGTTCTGGAACCCTTCGCCGAGAACCAGAACCAGACTCCTGTGGCCAGAGGGATGAACTGGAAATTGAACTGAACCTGTAAAACCGTTCTCAAACGGTTCAGTCCGGTTCCGAACTCGGTTGAAACGTCGAACGATAAAAAAAGAAAAAAGAAAAATCCAAAAAACAAACCACAAATTGTGCTGATGATGGCCTTGACCCCCATCACATGCTCTCCTCAACCACACACTCACTTGCCTAGCTGCCCAACTGCCGATCCGTACTCCTGAGCTCACCATTAGCCAAGTCACCTAAAATCTAGCTCCTGTGCTGAGAACAGCCTGCAATTGCAGATGCCTCGAGGCACAGGAGCTCGAGATCGGGACTAGGAATGGGGCAGGATGCGGCAGGGATGCTAGTTGAGGTGCAGGCACCGCTTCCTTCTTCTGTTTGTGAACGATGACGTAAAACTGGTATTCAATGACAGGTGATGAGACATAAGTTTGAAGGCCACGGTGCTCCTCACATAATTTTCCAACTTCTCCAAGCAACCTGCGAACTTGAGACGCCAACGCTTTACTGAACTTATCAAGGTACTGAAAACACAAGTGTAAGTGATTATTTCTGAGGTGAACGGAGATGAGAACACATACTCCTTGAACGTCGAAATGGACTTGTTGATCCATGGTGGACATATTTGATAGTTTCTAGATGATACCGCTCGCAATCATTACGCCAACCTGTAGAGATCATAGGTCAGTATGACGCTACCCTCCTTGACCGACAACTGTGTGAAATGGATCAAGCTCAAACACAGCTGCCCGGCCAACCTTGTCGGACTAGTCCAGTTTTCTTGAGTCTACTTGAAGTCGCGACCTAGCAGGGTCTCGATAACTAACATATTCGTACATCCAAGAGAATCTGTGTGAATAGTCGGCAAGCTTGGGTAAATATATGGAGACCCCCAGCAAACAGATGTAAATTGGTTTCTTGCCCGGGGGGAAAGTTGCGCACGAGGAGTTGCAGCACGGACGGCGGTGTCGGAATCAGCGAGAGGAGATGCCGGAGCCTCTGATATAGTCTGTCATAGATCACCCGACTAGTCAGTGCACTCGAAGACTCTTCCAACATGTCTACGTTCAACGCTCGTTGTCCAGATTCTGCAAATCAGGGGTTTAGAAATACGCTGCAGATAGACAGTGGCAATCGTAAGCAGGGTGCGAGATCTTGCCTAAAACGAGGGGTGGGTACTCGGGTCGCGCGCTTATGAGCATCCCGATGAAGACCAGGTATAATTTGACGGACACAGAGTCAAGGACGGTCCGGGGCATGTACTACATGATAGCCTGAGTTGTCGAAGGGTTCGGTGATTCCCTGAAAAACGGTTATACCGTGTAGTCATGTGCTGACTGATGTAAACTCACGTTGGTCTCCTGCTGCAGCGCGTCGTGCACGAAGGCAAGATACGTGTCCTTTTGAGTTTTCATCTCGGAGTGGTGGAGACGAGACATAAGGATCAGGCTGATTAGTAGCTTCAAGGTCGAGTGGAGATTTTGGGTGGGCCATGGGCCTGTCAACGAACCTGGTATCAGCGAGCCTGAGTGCTTTCGGGCCAGATTTGGGCGTCTGGTTGAACTGGCCCGGGAATGGGTCGATTACGAGGATCCATGAATGTCCTCAGTGACGACTCGATGTGTGATGCTGTCCCTTGAAAAAATCCGCACTGCTTACAAGCAGGTCTTGTTCATTAGATGGATAACTTTTGCTGGGCTTCCAAAAGCTCCACATGAGTCGTCCAGTTTTTGCTCGTTGTTAGAGCTCGGAAAAAGATGAGTCTGAAGTTAAGGAAAGTTACTGTTTTCCACGCTTTTCCGAGGACGTCGGCGAGAAAGATGACAAAGCGGGTACTAGTAGTAACGTTCAAGTTCAAAGTGCAGGGCGTCAAGTCTTAGCTTCGTAATAACTGGCGGTCGTCATGTACCCAGCGCTGAGGTACAAGTCGTGGACGGTGACGCCGCAAAAGTTGTCCTTACTTCCTCGGAAAGAAATATGAGTAACGGCTTCGCGGATACCTGCCTAATTCCTATTATACAGTAAAGGATTTTCTACCGATTTACTAAGGAAGCCCCTCAGCTCCAATACCGGTTCCACTCTTCCCTTGTTCTCCGGACTCGGTCATACTTTCTAGCTGCTGTCATATTTTTCGAAGTTTTCGTCTGATGTACCCCAGTAGAAACCCGAAGCCGGGGCAGTTGGGAGGGTAGCATACTGCCATGAGCTTCTTCCCCTGCAAAGGACCTGCAGCCCTATCATTTCCGGTTCTCCTTGTTTACGTGTTGAAAACTCACCATAAAGAGTTTGCCCGGGCAATGAAGAAGATTCGATATTCCGCATATATAAATGCGTATTCACGCAATTGAGCATCAGCTTGCAGTTCGAACTGGGCGGATAGCCCATGAACCCCGGGTTCATCAGTGTCCTTATGAATGGGAGCAGTAAAATTTGTACAAGAGTACAGAGTGGTCCCAGTGGTGCCCAGGAGTTCAGCAATACCGTGGTCTGCTTTAAGGCGGTTATACAGTTTGGGATGGATAGCCCGAGTGACTTCATCTAGCAAGACGTTGTCCTGCCCGAGCTTCAGCCTGATCATAGAATACTAGAAGAAACTCTTACCTCTGCGTCATTGAAGAGCGCATGTATGCCTTCTTCAGTGTCTGCTTCCATGCCATCATAAAGCACGTAGCTGTCCCCTTTGCGTCCACCCATGGGAGCACGTGCCCCGCGAGCCACCATCTTGCCTTCACTGAGCGAGGAGATAATCTTGCCTCGCTTCAACCGCTTGCCAAGCAATTGTTTATGATGAGAAATAAATTTCTCCAGAGCTTCGTCCGAAAAAGCTCCATAAAGCCAAAAATCGATCTGTGCTAACGTTTAGAGGCGTTCTCTCTATCAGTGGCGGCAGTACTTACTATTTCCTGGCTTTTCTTGTCCTTTATAAGATACAGGTGCCGCTTGCATCGCTTCAAAATGTCTTCATCAGGGCCATACATGGTCAAGGGAAAATCGTCTGGATGGTGGAGGTTGGGAGGTCTGATAGAGGTACCTCCCGGTGACTACAAAAAATCATACCAAGTAAGACGATGAAGAGTAACTCCTGGTAGCCTCACAGATTTTGGTTGGATACGGTCTTGTCCTTCCGCAAAAGTTACTCCACAACCTAAAAATTCTTGGGGCCAGGGATCCCTCGTGACAATGACCTCAGTAGTGCAGCGGTGAGAGGAAGGAAGTTTGTGACAATTTTTGCAATCCCAGTCTTTTACAGCGTCCTGGGCAGAAAAGGTTTTCTTCCTTGACGCCTGCTCTTTATCAACATTTCTGAGCTTCAAAATGGGTGAGAAGGATGCTTTACCTTGTGGTGACCGTGAGCGAAACTGGCAGTGCTTTTTTTCAGCAACTTGAATTCTACAGTGCGGAGGAAAATAAGTCGAAGGTTGGTCAGATTTGGACCTGCATAAGCTGTCTCCAATTTTCTAGCATTAAAAACTGTCAAAAGTGAGGACACAGTCTCCCGATATATCACGTTCAACCTGTCACGGTCCATCCTAGACAACTAAGCAAGACCTGATCAAGATTGTACATTACTAGAACCAGAAGGTGAACATCTTACGTTGTAACCGTTGTGCACCAACGCATAACCCAGCCACCTCTTGTATGCAAAGACGAAGTTCTCCTCACTGAGGAGAAAGTAAACAGCAGGGGGATATTTTGAGGTGATTATTAAATCTGGTTGGCATTTCAAGGCAGAGAGAAGATTCTTTGCGCTCAAAATTCTCGTCTTCATAAGTGAGAATAAGCTTAGTTGTGTTGTAGTGAAAGTTTACTCACAGTTCCAGAGTCAGGGAAGACGGGTAAAGCCTTTTCGTTAGCGGGCTTCCAAGTATCGGATACGGTAGAAGGCGTCCAAGTTTCCAAAACAACAGCTAACGACTCAGAAATGGCGTGTTTCCGGAAAAGGGCAACCATGTGAGGAGTGTTCCATTTCGCCAACCCCCAAGGGTCAGACCATAAGGCAATCGTTCGGGCAAGTCCAGAACTCTGATGTGGAACGGTAAGCGTAACTGGGCTGAAAGGATTCATACTTTAACTGCCTGTCTCCATTCCGGTTTTTTGAAGTGGGCAGGCGCTACTTGTCTGAGCTCTCGAAGCACCCGGACGACCACCTCATAAAGGAGATTGGATTGCTCCGGTGCTGGGGCTGACTCTGATTTCTGGATGGGCAGTCGTTGACTCATTGAGAGAGCTAAGGAAAATGATGAGGTCCTTACCACACGGTATCGGAAGGCGCTTCCCAGTTCTTTCACCCACTCTTGGCACTTAGCGAGATAATAATCCTCCTGAAAAGCCTTATTCCATTTTGCCTTGCCAGTTTCAAGGACAGGGAGTGCGTCGAACTGTTCCCAGCTCCAGCACGGTTCCACAGCGTTGAAAGTGTCGGCTGTAGTTCGACGGCGCTTCCTTACCGGAGACTGTGGAGATTGGGGCAGAGCCTCGTATTCGGACTCAACTTCATCGGAGGTGCAAATATCGCTGACAGCTGTGTCAAAATCCTTTGGGTCTAGTAAGTCAGGAGGCATTGGTGTTAACGGAGAGGAGGCAGGATCATTCAGCAGAATAGAGTCAACGTAGTCGGCTGTATCATTTGTGTCTTCCATCATAGATTGTAGGAAGCTATGCTGATGTGATTGCACAACATTGCTGGCCTGTCATTCTCCAGGTTTAGTTGGGGTGTCATGTCAAGATTGCTAGATACATACCTTCCTCTTCAACACCTGAATCTGGGCTTGGGACAAGATTTCCAATGCCGCCACATCCATGCTCAGAGCCTTGCATAGGTTGACTTCAATGACGACATTAATAAGACCAATCGCCTCCAGATGATCTTCGCAATCCTCTGAGATACAGGCTTCCAACCACTTCTGGGCGCTTTCAACCTGTTCTCAATTCTGTTGTGAATATAGCGTCACAGACTTCCTTCTAACCTCACATGATCATATTCTGCCCGAATCTTTTGGGAGAGTTCGTTTTGCCATCGGGCGGTGGAGGTGCGTGTTTTCAAGAAAGGACTGGACAGACGTCGGGTAAACTCTTCGCGAAGGATCAGTTCTAGCGGAACGGAGTAACGTTCAACTGGGAGAAGACGAGGAATCGAGTGGTATACTGAGTGCATGGCTCCAAAGACAACAGCGTCAAGATTTGCTGGTCCGTCACGCACGCTGGTGCAAGAAAACGTGGCGGAAGTGCTAAAGATGGAATTGGGCGTGTCACAGATTTACGTGACAAATAAGTGACTACTACTAGGTTCAACTTGGAAAACCTAAACGTCATGGTCGAAAACAAATTCTCAATTTTTGAGGTGATACCTGTCTAGAGTCCAGACTTTGGGTTCCAGCTTGGCAGCCTTTTCCTCAGCCTGCAAGGACCCCATGCTGGTAAATCTTTCTCGACGGCGGGATTCGAAGTCGTGAACAGCGGAAGCGGAGCAACAGTTTCCCAACTTTCAGGAAGACAGTAGGAATCGCAAGGCTCCTAGGAATCGAAGTATAAATAGAGGGCAGAGAGACCTCAGAGCAGGGAAGCATACCTCTTGAATTAATTCGAGCGTTTTCCACTCCGGGCCCAGCGTTACCTCGTAATCACAGTATTTCTTGTTCTTGAGGTTCGAGACCTCGCAGAATCGTCTGAATTTGGTGATGGCCTGCGGTCATATCAGTTAAGACAACAACGGACAGGGCAGGATGGAACGAGGTAGGGGGAGAAGGGGAGAAGTTAGCTTACCACTCGGTTCGTAACGGCCTAATCGACGAGGTCAAACATAAATCCCGGATGTGTATGAATCCATTCGAGGGGTTGGAGGGGCGTGAGGCCTTCATTGCAGACCGTTGCTTTCCTGGGTTAAGAAGACAGGTGGATTGAGCTAGAAGCTGAATCGGTAAGACATCGAGGGACGTACCGGGTTGATTAGCGCTAACACCAAGGAGATCATCAGGCTTGAAGTCAACGAGCTCATCGATATCTAGTCCCTCCGAAAGGTCTTCTTTGTCTTCGCCAGCTTCAGCATCCCTCAGCGCACATGGGTGGTCTCGGCGAGGTACTGTGGCCTCTGACAGAAGATTCGCAGGTTGAGTCCTCAAGGCACAAGATCGGTAAGGTGTTGATGCGATGGACGAATTTATGTTGGCGAGAACGAGAGAGGACCGGGAGTTCTTCAGTGCGTGGTTAAGGGTCGGGTCAGCAACAACATCACTGTCGAGGAGAACATATGAGCTTTCAGCTCAGGACGCCGACCATCATCAAAACGGAGCGCTCAACAAGAAGGCAGATGCGAGAGCCAGGTGCTACCCCACTAGCGTGGAGGCAGTTAGTTCAGCGAACGGGATCTTGTTGCTGAAGTCCTCCACAGTGATCGTGTCCAGATGCGTGAGAGCGTGGGGTTCGAAGACTGGAAGGACGCATTCAAAGGCGGGTTTAATAGTCGCTCCGAGGCCGAACTTGTTGAACATCTCCTCGTTGGTATCAGGGAGATCCTTGAGCAGGTCTTATCGGAAGGTCTTCTCGGCAGGCGCAGCAGCCTCTTCACCTGACTCTAAAGGGATCTTCTTGAGTGCCCTTTTATCGGATTTGCCCTCGCTACAACAGTGTCAATTCGAAGTTTTGGCTGGAAGGGGATCCTGGACTCACTCCGTGTCTGAGAAAGAGTTCAAGTTGACATATTTGGGGAGAAATGCATAATGAGGCGGGACTCGCGTGGTGCAAGTCTTGACCTCATCGACCGGGATGTTAGACCAAGCAAAGAAACCCCACAGCTCGCCCAGGATCAGGACGATAGCGGTCACCTTCACTCCGGGGGTGGTCAGGAGTTCTGTCAGTAACGAGAAAGGGAATAATCTCCGGGTTGGACATACCTCCAGGGATGTGGCAACACCGTCGAGTTCAACTTAAGATCCTTCAAGGCACTCCAAGGATCCAGGAACTGGGGAAACTCGTCAGCTGTGAGGGCTGCAACATGTCGAATTCACACTTACCCAAGTCACTTGTATCGAACATCAGAGATCCACCATCGAGGAAGGGATCATGTGGATACTCCTCGGAGGTCTTGTCGAGCAAGTTCAGATATCCTTGAGGGATACATTATACCGCAGGCTCACAAGACACCCACCTCTCCTATTTCAAGGGCTCGAGGTACCAACGCCCAAATCGATCTCATGTGAACTCAGGTGCATCGTGTTAACTACGGTGATCTACACATACAATCAGAAGGAACAACGGCAGAGACGAAATATTAACAGACCTCAGTAGGGCTGCAGCAGTTGGAGAACGAGGTGGTCTTCGCCCAATTATCTGCTGACCCTGTGGGTAGAGATGAGCTACGCAAACAGGACGGAAATGAACGGGATTGACTTACCCTTAGGGCAGGGTTCACTTGTTACAACGACAACCTTAACGTTGGGATAGTCCTGGGATTTGTGAGCAGCAAGCACCGAAGGCGTCATGACAACAACGTCCGAGTTCTTCATCACAGCGTGTCGTTCCTGGGAAGTCTTTCCACGGAGTGAGCTACCATCGCACAGGCTTCCCAAGATCTCCTGCAGAGGTCAAGGTAAGCAGTTGCGAGCAGTCAAGGTGTTGTGACACTAACCCAGGCCGCCATGTCGAACGAGACGTTCATCAATTGGGAGACGTGGACACCACAGCCCATCTTCAAGTTTTCAGGCAACACGCAGACCGCTATTTGATACATCAGTGAGCGCCGCGGGATGGAGAACGTGTGGGAACTCACGATGGGTAACATTCTTACGCACGATATCGAAGTCCTTGGGTACACCCCTTGCGATGGCGTAGATGAAGTACGCGGGGTCAGCGTCTTGGCGAGTTCCTGTGGCCTCTGACAACGAGGGTTCTCAAGAGTCTCGCAAATCGAGTCCTCAAGGCGTAGGATCGGTATATTGTCTACATGACGGATTACATTGCGCTGGATGAGAAAGAGCGACGATCCGGTCGAGGGTTTTGTCAGCGATGATGTTCTGTCGAAGGGAAAATACAAATTACCTGCTTGGAGGACGGAGAGGATCCCGAAGACCATCAGGATAGAGAGTTCGATGAGGAGGCAGACATGAGAACCAGGGGCAACTTCGCTAGCGTTTCAGCAGGTCTTGTTTGCAAGCCTTCTGGGCAGGCACAGCGGCTTTATTCTAAAGAGACAAGTGCCCTCTGTTCAGATTTGTCACGGCTGGGAACTCGTTAGTTCAAAGATCGGGCGAGGAGGACCCCCTGGACTCAGGACGTCTCCGGGAATGATTCCAAGCCGACATATTGGGAAGGAACCGTGTAACGAGGCGGAACAAGAGAGGTACAAGCCTTGACATCGTTGACAGAGACATCGTTTGAAGTCCCACAATCCTCTCTGGACCAGGAGGGCAGGGGCCATCTTCACTTCGGCGGCGGTCTTGGGAAAGGGTCAGTAAGAGAAAAATATGATTTCCCCAAGATCAACATACCTATCGCTGCAGCAACACTCATTATCCAACTCAACCCGGAATCCTTTCACTTCAACCAGGGGGTTGACCGATCCAAGACACTCCAAATCCTCATCAGGAAGCTAGAGACTACGAAAATCTTGTCAGATGTGTGGATCATGAGAGACGTAGGCTTACCTACCCTAGATCACCCGTTTTAAACCTCGTCAAGCCATCGTCGAGGAGAGGATCACGCTTATATTTCTGGGAGGTCTGGTAGGGAAGACTCGAATATCCGTGGGGGATGCCGGAATCTCCAGCCCACATAATACCCATTTCGCCAACACCGACGGGCTTTGCATTCAAACGTAACCCTTGTACAGATAACGTAGCACCGTCAGCAGTTCGCCCGCAACGATGACAACCTTGATGTTGGAAAACCTCCAAGTTCTTCATCACGACGCGGCGTGCATTCCTAGGAAGGATTTCCTGGAGAGGTCAAGGTAAGTATCAGCAAGACGTAAAGGTCATCAGTTTACGAACCTGGGTGGTCACACGAAAGGTGATGGGTTTTCATGGAAAGAGCGAGCTAAAATGAGGGTGGGGAGCAGCGAGAGGGGAGCTCGACGAGTAGGACTTATCAAGTAGATCCGGATTTTCAATTCCTGGGATTCGTCGAAAAAGACAATCGGAGACTTCCAACATGGACCAGGAGCATATCGAGCATATATACGCAGTATAATTCTTTTCGGGACTGAAGTCGGGCCTGACATGTGCAAGACCCGTTGACAAGAGAAAGGGCAGCCCGGTCGAGGAACTGGACAGATTAAGTCCGGCGTGGCGAAGGGAGCATGGGGTGGGCGTGCTGTGGGGGGAGGGAGACTAGGTTCGAGGATCCTTCAAGTCACGCGACGGAGAAGGCAGGGCGTAGGAACAAAAATCAGAGGTTGTGAGGATCAGTTACCGAGAGCCGCATCAAAGGACCAAAAGGTTCGGGCTCTAATTTCAGAGAGACAACGCTGAAGAGGAAGATGTAAGGGAACGAAGAAAAATTCGTCGTCAGGAGACGTACCGAGGCCTCATAATTGACGTGAAGGGAGCACCAGGAGACTCAAAGATAGAATCAACGAGGGAGTAAGAGTTGTCAAACATCTGTAGAATAATATGAGGGGAGCGAAGATTCTAGAAGTCAAAGCTTCACCGGGACTGGTACCTGCACCTGCCAGGTAAAATCCCTCGCAAAGGTACGGGGGGGGATCAACAGGTAGAACACATAAGTTCTGCTACGTTGGACACCTGCAATAGCTCCTGTTGCCAAGAACGACCTGCAAAAGCAGTCGTCTGGGACATCAGGAGCAACGGAGGGGATCCTGCAGCGACGAGCGCTCGTGTAGATCGAGGTGGGTAAGGATGATCGAAGGCCTTGAATCTTAGAGAATCATATAAATTTGTGCAAGGCCTGAGATGTAAGATGTCAGCGTAGGATTAAGGAGGGGCAAGCAGGGAAGGCAAGGTGGGGAGCTAGACACTTAACTCAGAACGGGGGCACCCAACAAGCTTTCCGGAGGCAGGGATGAGAGTACATAGGACACCTGGCAGACGCACCAGTCAGTAAATGGTCCTAAGATGCGCTGGCACCCTTCGTAAACGAAGAGTACACCGGTAGTCCAAGATTCCTCGAGGGTACAACTGCCGAGCTCTCCCGGAGGCAGCGCGCGAAGGAGAGCAGTAGGGGAGACAGACTTATATACTAGTACTAAGGCCAGCAAAATTCACCGTGGGAAATTGAGAAAGGGTGAAGATTATCAGATTGAGGAACCGAACTACGGGCCCGGAAAGGCAAGCTACTACGATGAGACACTTCGGGGAGTAAGAAAAGATGTCGCATCTCTAAGATATCACATACATAGTGGGTTTATACTTCGTAAACTCATATGGGAAAGTCAAAGACGTTGCGATGGCTCACTGACACCGACGTTTCTAAGAAAGTTGTCGAGAAGATCCCCGACTTCAAAGAGTTCCAAGATCAGATCTGGAAAAGACAGGGAATATAAAAAAACATCGAAGCAAGGTACCGACTCCGTTGTTGGAAAAAAAAACCTCTTTCAGCTCAGATATTCAGGAGGTTAAGATTTTCCAAGACACCGGTCGCTCCGAGGAAGATTGTAACGCTGTTGTTGATCACACGTGTTAGTACTCCGTTTTCGGGATAAGCTAGTGAGTCAGGAACTGGCTTCATTACAAGGTGAGAGAACCCGGGGGTCAAAAAGTAACGCTACCGACTAGGAATCGACCTGAACTAGTAACCCTATCGTGAATCGTACAAATCAAGTATGAAAGATACGGGTACTTGAATTCCTTATCAGGTCAGACGTAAACAGCAGTCCAGTGATATCGCAGGGAGTCGTTACGCCGGAACCCAAAACACCAGACGCCAAACATCAGCACGTTTAACAAATGTGCAGCAGACAATAAGTATTGCGGACAAGCAGGCGGGAAAGAAAGCATGGGTTTTGACAACGGGGAGCTGTGGCTGCAAAAATGTTGCAACCCTGCGTGCTTGTCCTCGCGGAGTGGGGTGTACTAGCGATGTGCGTAGTAAGTAACGGTCCAGGGCATCTAGGACAAAATTAGAGCGACAATTATAGAGAGGTGACATGAGGACTTGAACTCAGCGAGTGTGATAAATTCCCAGAGACCTGCAGAAAGGCGTTACGGAATCAGAGCATGGAGTCAGAGATGAGGAGGCGGCTCTGCATACAAGCGTCAGCGATTATCGCCGAGGGGAGAGAAAGGCGTGCATACCTAAATATGCCTGTGAGAATGAGCACAGGCACGCTGTCAACGCCGACGAAAAAGAGCGATGTTGGAAAGGAAGGCATTGCCGGGGCTGGTAAAGAGGACCAATGGGCCCGATGGTGTGAAGCCCGGGGAAGGGTACAAGGCATGTGGGATACGCATGACTTGAGTATTCAGGTTAAGCGTGTCCACGGGTATATCGGAAAACCTGGGGGTCAATCAGCACAATCTCAGATAAGAGTTGTAACGGCTTACAGTTTCCAGCACTAATCACAGATACTAAAAAGCAAACTCGAAAAGAAAAAAAATAAGGCAATCAGAAAGGAAACGCAAGCTTATCAAAGGTCTAGATAAACTCCGGCAACGGAAAGCTCAGGACATGCACCACGCATCGACCGAGACTGCGCTGAAACTGAAAGAACCGGAAGTGGGACGAAGACAAAGAGATCATCAAAAGCAAGATATACCGAAAAGAAGCCTGACCAACAAAAGTGGTGCCCACAGCACCGAACGAGAAGTCAATCAACCTGTAATGAGGACTAGTTAGTAGCGAGCAGCCACAGAATGGGTGTGACACGGTACTTATGAGGCAGATAAGCACGTTGCATCTTGTCGCGGCGCGAGTTAGTATCTTTCGACCCGAGGTAGGCGACACAAAGCAGACCTACGAGAAGGATGGGGACATTAGTGTTACGAGCGAGGGTCTTCGGGGTGTTGGACATCACTTACTTGACTACTCGAGAAACTTCTCGCGCATACCAACGGGGCAGTGGCAGTCGGGAAGAATGATAATCAAGTCTTCAACACGGAAGTGAACATCGAGCGTTGAAAGCCGGGATCCAGCAAGATCCTGTGTGGGTGGTTAGCATGTCGCACAGTATTCTGTTTACAAAGGAGTCAAGTAGGGTAAGACGTCTGAGCAGTTGCAACGGACCTATGAACCCTCCTGTCTGGTGCCAGACTCCGCAGTTGAGGGAGGGCGCCCAGAAAAGGAGAGGACCCGCCAACGGCCACAATGCACATAGACCACGAGAGAACAGGCATAAAGGAGGGTTGGAGAGGAAGGCGAACGAAGCGGGGGAGGTTTAAGGTGGGGAAAACGGCAGGTTCGAGGGTTCGAGTTGAGTCGGAGCTCACAGAGTCAAGACGCACCACGTGACTGCGTTGACTTCACAGAGTCGCAACTTTCTCTTGTCACCGTCAGCGACGAGTCGAGCCAACTACACGCGCTTTAATATTCTTACAACTGCAAGGGTTCTTGCTCTTTAGATTTGCCGGTGCGTATCTCAATGGCCTGACAAACATGCGTTGTCAAGAGCGCCAGAGCTTCGACGGCTCCATCCGTAGCCACAAAGTCATCCAAGAACTCGACGTTAGTAATTACCCGTGGTCCGGGGGTCCTCGTTCGCTAACCCGCGTCCCTGCATGAGGGCATGGAGCTCTTGACCTCTTGAGATGCCCGTTATTTCAGTCGCTCTTGGCGACAGGAGCTATCATCGTGCATGGGCAGATGAGAGCGGACCGGCAAGCAAACGGGCGCGTAGGATGCCCGTCGCCCGTCGGCGAAACATAAGACCCAGGAAATCTAACAGGGGCTCGACGTCCGTTTGTTCTCACAGATCCTTTTGTACTTGTATCTCGTAAACATGACAAGTCCGCTTGCTCGTTATTCGTGATATATCTGTACCCGCTACCGTAATTGAATAAACATGTTTTGGAACTAAATTATACATGATGGTACTCGTTAGAACGCCGCTGTCCAAGTCGTGCACCCTTTCATCCTGTTTTATTCGTGTTTATTGGAGTTTTTGAAAATGGACTGACTGGTGAAATTTTTAGGTTAGTGTGGAATAGAAACTCTTTGCAATCCAGTCCGACGGAAAAAGAAATTCAAGCCCTGGAGTCGACGTCAGATGCGGCGTACCAAATGGCATCGAATCGGCCGAGCACAGTCAAGTCCGCATGGATTTTTGAACAATTTAGTCAGAATATTCAAGGTACTCGAGGTATATACATTCTACGTATCAAATGTTCCTCCTAGCTCCGCCGTGGCGCACGGTGTGCACCAAGCTCACGAAGGGAAGATTTGCCTTGGGAATATTACTAACATTGCCCCTCATAAAGATGTAAATGCAGCTCACCCGTTCCACCAGTGGATGAGGTCGACGACTTCATTGTACCGTTCGAATTCATAAAGGAGGTCCAAGATTGACTGATAGAACAGTTGAGATGTTATCAATTCATCAACCCTAGAAAATACAGGGGCGGACGACAAAGCGTGCCGGACCTGAGAAGTATGAGAAGAACATTTGGAGGAGAAGATATTGAGCTGATCTACCTGGGTTGCGACATACGCGACTGATGCCACTGTAACACGGGTCATTTTCAGAATCGTAGGTTCCTCTTCGGTAGCCTTCGGAGACAAGAAGAGATGCCTGTACGCCTGGTTCGTAGAACAATAAGTGAGATTTAGCAACATCAAGCAAGGGAGACCAAAGGTTACAGTGACCAGAAGCGAACTACGAAATAGACCGTTCCATGGATCCTGGGGATCGTAGAGATAATCCTTGAAAAGGAAAATTGGCCAATCTTCTGCCAGATTTGGACGTAGTTCCCCAGACCTGAGCTGTTCTCGAACGCTAGATAAACCCTAGAAGTTAGGAATTACTAAACTCAAAATGTAAGGGGAACCTCTTTTACTCGGTTTTTGACCAGTCCAAGTGCGTGGGACACAGCAAGAAGCCTGTGATAGGGTGACAATAACCTCGGTTTATCTTCACACTGCGAACTAGAGTTGGTGTGAGGATACCTCCGTTGGGAGTTATCCAATCCAATACACCGCCTTTCAACATCTTAGCATCATCCATGACAGCGAAGGCAGAACCTTTCTGTAACTAACCCAGGATGAGTCTTAAAAAATATTTCTAGGAGATGCCTGCTTACCGATTGGGCAATATTCCTAATCTGCTCGGCGGAACTAAGGCTCAACTGCTCCTCCAACGCAGGAGCTATATATAAAAGCTCTCGGAACGAGGAAAGCTCTCGCCATTCTCTGCGGAAACGTAAGAAGTGAGAACAACTCGAGCATACAGTACTTGCTGGTTGGAGAGAGGTTCTTCAGGGTGTTTCTCTAGCTCTGCCATGATCACCGGGCCGTTGACTAGAACTGTGTGTAGATCATAGAATGCATGGATAGTTTTGCCAAAGCGGCGACCAGCCTGAATGAGAGGGTCACGGGTAAAGCTGTGAGAGTATGTTCAATGAATATACACTCCTTCAAAAGCATAAGACTGACATCTTGCTATATTTTTTACTCATGGCCGAGGGAAGATCGGTCAAGCCTGGAGCACCTGGAAGTGTGAACAACATTGAGGGTTGTCGTCTCAAGGCTGAGCGCTTTGGTGGTGGTGGTGACGATGGCATGGCAGAGCTTACTAGAAGAAAGGGTGATAATAGGACTTGTATATTTCCCGGCTGCAGTGTGACAGGCCTTTATGTTGTTCAGTAGGATTCGGAGACTGCAGTTTTTGGAAAGCGCTTCGAGACGTCGTAAGTAACACTTCCAGGGTAGATGATCCGACGGCTTTGGTGAGGACCAGTGAGACAAGCATTCCTACAGCGCTAGAAAACGTTCCGTGTCCCAGATTGGCATCATTTGGGTCTGACAGCCCTTCAAGCTTCAGGGGCAAACCAAAGCTGGGTCCTTACCAAGGGTTGCAAGATCATCCTTCAGGGTCGTATCGGAAGCTCTCAGGAGTCCATGACTGACAAGTTGGCGGCAACGGAGTATCAGTGATTCCGAACTGGCAGTGTGCAGCCAGGCCCGGATCTGCAAGAACGCTTGCCGACCGTCAAGCGAACTCTCGCTTGTTCTCGCCAATGCCGTCCGACGGAACTCGCAGTGAGCGGCTCCGGAGAGTGTATCCAAGCCTGAGTTGATTCGATGTATCGCGAGCGCAAACGAGAAAATGTGGATGTGAGTCCGCTTTGTCAGCTTCTCTCAACGTCAGGAAGCTCGGAACGTTAACAAAGACTGTACTAAATACTGAAAATTGCAGCCAAACTAGCGACCTCCGAATATGCAATACTGGCATGACAATTCCCTAGTATTTCTGCCGCATGAGTGAACCGCATTGACCGAGATTTTCTGGGGCTGATCGCCAGGTACAGAAGTGGCTGTGATGGGGCCGAAAACGTTGTATCCTAGCAGAGCCTGCAACTCCCTTACAAGGCTTATATCTCTTGTGCGAGGATGATGACGCTCGTCTGGCCCTTTGAACGCTGGCTGTGCTGGGTAGGCAAGGATATTACTAGATCCTGGACCGATTGCGACTCGCCCCGGGCCCACTGCACTGTAAATTCTCAGCAAATAAGACACGAATAAGGAGAGTTGGCTAAACTTAACGTACTTTGTTTCTGAACAACTATTCTCTCGACATGATGACATAGTGAGGAGAATCACAACTTGGCCCAAGAAGTTTCAATCTAGGTGTTTTAAGTACTAGCCCGATGGCTAAGGGTGTGAACCGGCAATCATACCTGTTTGACAGTGAGAGTCAATAGGAGTCACTCATAAGAGTGCGGACATGGATCTCAGATTGGGTACGAATTGGAAGCGATACATAGAATTCCGTGTCAGCGCCCAAATAGGCTCAGACACCCACCAGTCTTGAAACCCCTCGCAAGTGTCAAGATCAGAGGAATCAGAGACTCCGGCGTGCAGGACAGAAAATTACATAGCATCCGAATATCGATCAAGTGGGCAAGCAAGTATTCTGAAGCACTATGTGGCCCTAGCGAAGATCATCACAGGATGAGCGATAATGACTCGAAATAAATTACCTACTAGCTCACAGTGAATAATCAAGGGGAAATATCTATTCCTCCTCATCGATCACCCTTCTAACGCTGCGATGCAGTGCTCGTATCTTCATGTTGCATCCAGGAGCAGCAGTACTTGTAAGGGCTGATGCAGGAAGGGAAGCAGAGTGGTAAACTCAACTATAAGCACAACGTAGGATGGAGCGACGTACTACTATCCAGCTTCTGCGATATTAAAGACTGCCAGGAGCTCTAGGTTTTTCGGTTCCTGCAGAAGACTACGGAAATAGCGACGTGAGACAAGTAAGCGCTACAACTATAGCACCACGTACCCGCGAACTTTTGCATTCCTAGGTTTGGTCTCACACTGAAGGGTGAACAGAAATGATGATAGGCGACAAAAAGGGTCTGGTATATCGGACTTCAGGACCATTGTCAAGTAGACTTGCGGGCGAGTAGGATGAGCAAGCAGACTAAAGAGAAGGTCATATTCGATACTACTAAGACGGTGGCCAGTGGTGTGTCAGTGGTCACGGTTGAAACATTGAAGTCGCATGAACGATCTAATCTGATCTCAATGTTTGTACTAAGTCCGCCATCCGAAGTTCAACTTCGGATGTATAATTCTACAAAGTATATTGGTGTCGTTGCTGAGGGGTATCAGCATCTGAAGACGTGATTGTCACTAATTACGTG
>JABCKH010000269.1:0-23032 GCA_018851285.1 Lyophyllum semitale | reverse complement strand
TTATTCCGTACCAGACGTTACGGTGATCATTCCACCCCAACAGTGGACCAAATCCGTAACGGCTGGTTTCGAGACTAATGGGGACCCAGGTGTGCTTCATTACTTTGAAATTTGTGTAAGGAATGATCACGAGCGCCTGTCTGTTGATGTTTCAGATGCAGAGCAACTGAAACTAATACTATTGGCCTGGATACATGCCAACCGTGCCTCGGCATTGAGTTCCTTCCTTATGCTCAAGGAGCATCTTGGAATCCTGCACTTCTCTGGTTCTTTTTATCCGTTCGGCACCGCTTATTTTCTACTAGTGATTACGTAGCGGGTACGATTGCCGGGCTCTGGCGTCGTTCCCTCACGACCGCGAATGAATGTTTGGTGGAAGATCTTATGTGACGATCATCCCATAGCCTGCAGGCTAAGCTCGCGATCGGTATCGGACTCACAGGAGGAAAGAAATCCGGTAATTTCTTTCCGTGGGGGGGAAGGATTTATTTTCAGCTGAGCCGCTCGTTCCTCACGCCACTACTATCGCGGAAGCAGGCAGGTGCGTCAGGTATTTAAAACGGCTCAACCGCTGGCATAATCGGGCAACAATGCTGTCTTCATCGTTTCTACCTGTGGCTTTGGCCTATCTCATCTCCCTAGCTGCAGCTGCACCTGAGGTCAAACTCGGAGCCACGACTCTGATAGGACGAGATGAGACGCTATTGAAGCTCGATTTCTTTGGTGGTGAGTAATATTTTTCAAACGATACTACCGCTGTTGGTTCAAGCCATCTTTACACCCCAGGTATACCTTTCGCCGAGCCGCCTCTGGGCCAATTACGTTTCAAGCCACCCGTTCTCAAAACGCGCCTATCGGGAGCAACTTTCAACGCAACTAGCTTTGGACTTGCATGTTTGCAACCAGTTCGTCGTCCTTTCTATAGATCATAAAGCTCTTCGGTTCACCATCTGTTATGTAGGGCATCGCCGCGACGGCCATGTCTGAAGACTGCTTGACCATCAACGTCGTACGGCCCTCGGGAACCCTAGCCAATGCATCCCTACCTGTAGTGAGTTAAGAATCATTTCGATGTTTCCATCACGTAGCTTATACATTTCTCTTTACAAAAGCTATTTTGGACGTGAGCACCTGTCTAATAATTACCTGTACTTTTCATCGTTTCTAACGACACTGCTCAGCTATGGCGGTGGTTTCCTCACTGGGGCGTCAAATATCTACAACGAAACCGCGATTGTGCCCCGTAGTGTTGCACGCGTAAGCAAGTCCAAAAGATTCCAAGAAATATGATGCTTACCCAGGTCTACAGGGGACACCTTTGATTTACGTCAGTTTCAACTATCGCCTTGGACCACTGGGCTTTCCGCAAGGTCAAGAAGGTGAAGGATCGCCCATTATTTCTGTATAAAGCTGGGAAACTGAGAGATATCCATTTGATATCCATAGCTGACGAGCGCAAGGCACTTAACCTGGGTTTGAAGGATCAACTAGCAGCCCTTGAATGGGTACACCAAAATATCGGTCTATTTGGCGGTGACAACAAGAAGGTGAAGCTAACATCATTTCCCTTCGGGGGGTGACAAGTGCTAATTATTTATACCTCAGGTCACCGCATTTGGAGAAAGTGCCGGTGCAGTCCTGACTTCGATCCTATTCTTCAACTCTCCCCTTCCCAGGCTTGCTCGTGGAGTAGTACGCACACATCCTCCTCGCTAATACCGCCCTGTTCTCACCGCTTGCCCTACAGATTCTTCAATCAGGATCTCCGGCCTCGTCACTAATGTTCAAAGCTGGGCGTCGAGAAACCGATTGGCAGAATTTTGTCAGTGGTGTCTCCCAATGCGCATCCAAGGCGACGAGCGGCCGCACATTTGACTGCCTCAGAACCGCCAACTCTTCCGATCTTTTCCAAGGGATTCTTAACGCAGTCGCCAAGTCTTCTGAGCAGTATCCCTTCTGTCCCAACTTTGATGGACCGGACGGCTTGTACCCCGATATCGCTTCGAAGCTCTTCGCGCGCGGCCACTTCGCCCGGATCCCATCGATTTCTGGAACTAACCTCGACGAAGGTACTCGAATTCTCTCCTCTGACTTGTAGCACCATCCTCATGTCGAATAATCAGGGACGCTGTTCACATCCCGTACTATTAACTCGGAGACCCAAATCCGCGACAAAATTATCGCAAGTTTCTCCCCGCCCATCGTCTCCACCCAGGCTCTAGCAGATACAGCTGATAGGCTCATTCAGCTCTACCCTGACGTCCCCGCTCTCGGCTCCCCATTCGGTACAGGCAACGAAACTTTCGGGCTAAGCAGCGTTTATAAACAGGCTGCTGCGATTCGTTGAGTTTCTTCAAGTTCTTGCTTTGAAAAGGAAGTTGGCTAACATTGATTGTTTCACTGTAGAGGGTGACGTGCAATTCCAAGCCGAACGCCGAAGCTGGAGCCAGACGTTTAGCAAAGCCGGCGTCAAGACGTTTGGGTACTTCTTTACAGAGCTTGACCCTTCCAACGCTGCCAAGGGACTCGGAGGTCAGTAGTACTACCGTTTTCGCACGAAAAGCTCATACTGACATGTGCTCCAAGTCGTTCATGGCTCGGACGTATTGATAGTGTACGGCCTCGCTAAAACTCCAACCGCCATCAAGCTCAGCAACCTTATGATTGAATATTGGATCTCGTTCGCTACGACCCTTGACCCCAATGATGGTCGTGGCCTCCCACGTATGTCTCCTTCCTTCGTTCTTAATTGACTTCTCGAGACTGATGTTGGATCACGTCTGTGTAGGTCCCCACTGGGATCAGTATACCCCTGATCGCCAGGTGTTGATGCAGCTGAACGGAGCGAACGTGACGCTCATCCCGGACGATTATCGGAAAGAGCAGATCGGCTTTATTAATTCGAGACCTGTGGTTTTCCATCAAAGGCGTGGGGGTGTTTAGGTTGTTAACTGTTAAATAGTAATACAGCGGACTATAGTAGATACACATTCATTACTTACCTTTTACTTACATTCGTTCGTACTTATAATTACGCTCGTTACTTGTGACATGTCACGCTCAGTGGTTTGTCTTCGACAACTCTGAGTATGTCTTCGACACTTCGTTATACACTCGTTACTCACCTATACATTCGTTCTATAGGTATACTAATACAGTGGTTTGTCTTCGACAACTCTGAGCTGATATATTTGTTCTATAGACCTCTATTCATCATTAACTCTAACTCCGATCACTGCTGGTGCCCAACGATGTATCCTTAGGAAACATCAATTAAGAAACATGTTTTCGGATTTCTATACCTATTTCTTAATAAACACTTAACATCTTTATTGATAAACAGTTAGAAAACAATTAAAATGTTTCTGGGATGTTTCTGAGGAAACATGAAAGGTGTTTCCCATTCTGTTTCTTCAGAAACAGCCATTCCCTGCCAAGACACAAAGGGATGGATGTTTCTTGAGAAACAGAAAGGTTTCTTGTTTCCTTTGAAACATTTCAGAAACATTTTAATTATTTCCTAACTGTTTATTAATAAATATGTTAAGTGTTTATTAGGAAATATCTATAGATGTTCAAAAACATGTTTCCTAATCGATGTTTCCTATGGAAACATTGGTTGGCACCAGCAGTGGATGTGTTTTGTTTTCTGTTCTGCCATATTGAGTTCCGTCTAGAGCGCATCGCGCAACAACTGGCTTCGTTCCCGTACGCAAGTTAATAACTCTTTTAACTTCATTACTAGAACATCTTTGTCCGGATCCTCGGGGAGATGGTTCCAACTCCTCCTAACTCACGCTGTACCAGTATTATCCCCACCACCCAGTTTCGCGGACTCCAAGTTCAGTCAGCCCCAACTGCTGAAATGCCCCACGACCCCTGCACCAGATTTCCGAGCCTCACCAACCCCATTCCACATGGAATTGCGATACCCATCTTGTGCGAACACGCCCCTAACACCTGCTATTTTCTCGTTGCATAGGGTCAAAATCGCAGACTACACCACTTGTTTCTCTTGGGATTCAGTGGATCGAATGGCTGCCGACGAGAAACCTGTCTTTACCCCGTTTCATCAATGTGCAAAGCGATGAAGAAAGAGGTGAAGAAGCACATTTGGTCATTGGCATCAACTGGGCGTCAATATGAGATACCGAAGTACGATTCGGACTCCTCACTCTACAATATTAAGACAAGTGCATACCAGCTCGCTCATTGAATACATTTCTTGTGTTGTTTCCCTCGTACGCAACCTCCTTTAGTGAGTGAATATCAAGCCGTACTATGTTCCTCATAACATTATGACTTGCACAAAGGAAGGACACAGTCTAAACAGGCGATTTTAGCTCTGCGAGGTGTGGACGAAGAATAATTGAGTGAAGAATATAACGGAGCTATACATCGAAAACGAGTCGGTCTGCGGTCGTTCACTGCTCATGATCGTCGTCTTAGCAGTCGCATTTCCCACCTTTCGTCTAGACAACACGTGCATGCTAATGGGTGGACGTCAGAAACGATGATTAAGTATATAGATGAAGTTGTAGGGGGACATACTAGATTCAACGTTAAGACGGCGCGTAAGGTATGCCTAGTGATGGGTCGGGGACGGCATCGGGTAGGATATGTAGCTGAACTCGAGGAGAAAGAGACAGACGGCTAGTGATGACGCCAGGGCGGCGATTTCTTGACATAGCCTTGGTTTCATCCCAAGCAGGGCCTCGCGCCCGCACTGACAGAGGCCGAGACGAACTTCGGGTATCTCCTGTTGTTCATAGGCGGCAGCCCCCACACACAGAGAACACTTTCGCCGAAACTCTTGGCCAACCTAGTAATGATGATGATGTATTTTCATCGTTCAACGTTCATTGACGTTGATGCCGTTGAGGTGGTGCGGAGACGTACCCAGGAAGAACGTAGTGACGCTGGCCTGCCTGGCGGGGAGGCGAAAGTCCTGTGGCGGTTTGGTGAGGACGAGCACCCGAGCTGGGCTTCGAGGGCGACCCGCAGCAGTGAAGAGGGGGCTGGCAGCGGAGGTCCTGGGACGCCTTGGGGCTCTGGGGGGGACGAATAGGGACGGGTTAGATCGTCACTCAAGCGGTTGCTGTTGTAGATGCCGGGCTCGGCGAATGCGAAGCAGGTGATGGTTATGCAGGGTAGGGCGGATGGCGTGAAGGGTATTGGTGTCGGCGTTGGGGGCGGGTTAGAGGGCGGAGTATGACAAGCGATATGGTACATCGCACAGCGTACCAGGCCGTATCCTCTGGATTTTAAGTCAAGACCGAACGAGGCGAGGAATGAGCGGGAATAGACATTGGTGGGCGCCTAGTCGATGTAAACGAAGTAGCACATGTAGGAGCGTTCGAGCCTCCTGCTCCCTAGGAGGAGATTCTGGTTGCGAGAGTTGCCCGATATGTTGGTATGACCGCTGCTTTTTGAATTGTTCCCTTTCCCGTTCCGTACAAGTATGGGACAACGGGCACAATGATCCAGCGGTACACTCCAGAACTTTAAAAAAGTATAGAGAACATGCGAGAGGTCCTTCAAAGCTGCAATCGAGCAGCGGACGAGCGGGATTGATGTTACAGATCTAGCGTGATAATCAATTGAATTTTCGCGTACGGTACGGGCAGGGCTCACCTTAAGGTCGCAATTGGCGTTGAGGAGAACAACGGTCGAGTAGAGTAGTTATTGTAACATTTTGCTTTCCTTTTCTCCCTTCACGAGTGAAAACCTCCTCAAGGTCCTACTGCAGGAGTGGACGAGAGTACTTGGATGGCACAGCAATCCCAGTTGTTCTGAGGCGGGCGGCGAGAGCGCGAAAGACCGCGCGACCCGATAAGAATCCGGTCATGTGGTCGGCTTTGACTGCATGGCGCAAAGGTTAGTTACTAAAGTTAGGCACGGAGAGGATGAGGGAGGACGACGTACTCTTTGAGGCGGCCAAGGCGACGACGACGATCAGCAGGAGCGACTGAGCCAAGCTGTGGACGAGGAGCAGACTCTCGGGCTGCGAACAGTTCAAGTTGTTATCCGGCGCGAACCCGATCACGCTGATAATGTAATTCACTTCAAACGTGCCAAGATCAGCCACTTGCGCACCCATGGAACGAAAAAGGACAGAAACGCACCGAGTCTTAGGCGGTATATTTGTCTTGAGCTCACTCTTACTTTTGTTTGCGGGTTCAGCCGCCTCCCTCGCAGCTGTGGTCTTCTGGGTACAATTGCGCAAGTTGAACACCGGCTGGTTGATCTACACCATTAACTCGCTGCTCGCCTCGGCTTCGTCAAGTCCATCTACAGCTACCGCCGAGATCTTGGCAAAGTCCCGTACCTGCGTGGGCGTTGCCAGTCAAGACCTGTAGTTTGAGGAACAGAGCGGCAAACATACCTTCCGCATGCCTCGGCCCTTAGGCACAAATGTTACCCTCCGTCCCAGACTGTTAACATCATTCATGAGCGGTTATGAGGAGTCAACGGTCGAAGCGAGCAGGGAGAAGACTGAGAAAGAGGCGATGCGTCAGAGAACGAGGCGATACACAAACGAGAAGGCGCACATTGATATTTCTCGTGAGATTGGTTTTAAGTACTTCGACCTTGGCCTACCCGCTCAATATGCCACATGCGCCGCCTCAATCACGAACACTGGCAGTCGGTGCACTATCAATGTTGAGTCGCTGACTCGCTGTCAAAGGCGGCAGCGTCAGCATCGGTGCCAGACACCGCAGTGGGGTGATAAAAAGGCTTACCTTTCAGAATCTATGTCACTGACATTTCTCTTTCCGCAGCGACCTCGATTTTCTGCGGCAAGTCGCCGCGGGCGCCAGCGTTCGTGACTTTCGCGGCCGACCATGCCCGGCCATTGAGCGTACATTCAATTCACCTATAAGCAACGCAGTCAGCACGAGTATGCCTCGGAAGGAAAATGAAAGTATTCTTACATTTCGCAGACTGGGAAAGCGGGGGATGGTGGTGGATGTAGCAGCAGGTCGCAGAGAACTTCAAAAGAGATCCCGGCACATGCAATGTTCGGCTTCGACCTGGTACGACCAAAGGCAAAGGTTTACGCGGATCGAACTACGAAAGGAACTCAACCCGTGCCGTTGGGCAGAAAATTGAGTCCCGAAGTTTACGTAAAGACTCGTGAACTGCAGATCCTCGTCCAATGCCTTCTCGTTCCGCCGACCTCGACGAAATGTGGGCGTACTTGCGCGACGGCGTAGACCTGATCATGACCAGGCTTCAAGCTGAGCCCCTCTCATTTCCACATTTCGCAGAATTCTATACGACAGTCTACAATTACTGCACGACAAATAAATCAGTGCACGGCGGTAGAAGTAAGCATATCGAGTGGCGTGTGCCACCTGTTGCGGGCGCCAACCTCATAGGCTACGATTTATATAACAAGTTGTATGACTATTTCGTCGAGCACTTGAAACCCATGGTCAAAGTTCGTTTAGTTTTCAAACCGGCTTTATACACCGACTCATCGTCTTGCAGAAATGCGAAACATTGCAAGATATCGATCTGCTGAGATACTACGCGGCAGAGTGGGATCGTTACACAACAGGCGCTAACTATCTCAATCGCCTGTTCATGTATTTAAATCGGGATTGGTGGGTTAAACACGAAAGAGACGAGGGGAGGAAGACAGTCTACCGGGTCTATACGGTAAGTAGAGGTGATCAGTCGATGTCTTCTTTCTGAGTCAAAACCTGTTTCAGCTTGCTCTCTGCCAGTGGAAAGAGGTCCTCTTCGATGAAATCCAGAAGGAGAACCCCAAAATCACACATGCCATCCTACGCCTCATTACTCAGCAAAGGAACGGTGCGGCGATTGACCAGGGTCTAGTGAAGAAGGTCGTAGACTCGTTCGTCACCCTGGGTTTGGATAATGTCGACCTCAACAAGGAATGTCTCGATGTCTACAAGGAGCATCTCGAAGGCCCCTTCCTCGGCACGACAGTCGAATACTATAAAAAGGAGTCCGAGTCGTTCTTGGCTGCAAACAGCGTATCCGATTACCTAAAAAAAGTTGAGGATCGATTGAGAGAAGAGGAGGATCGGGTCGAGGGATACCTCCATACCGAGACGCGCAAAGAGCTGATCAGCGAATGTGATGACGTTCTTATCCGCCAACACGCTGAGCTGATGTGGGAGAGTTTCCAAAGCCTCCTCGACTTTGACAAGGACAAAGATCTACAACGCGTGTATGCTCTTCTTGCACGTATCCCTGAAGGCCTGGAGCCGCTTCGCAAGAAGTTCGAGATTCATGTCAAGACATCTGGCTTGGCGGCTATCTCGAAAGTGGTTGAAGCTGGAGAAAGCCCGGATGGTGTCGATCCCAAGGCCTACGTCGATGCGCTTCTGGAGGTTCACCGCAAAAACTCGGAGATAGTCACGAGAAACTTCAAGAGCGAAGCTGGATTTGTGGCCAGCTTGGATAAGGCCTGTCGAGAATTCGTCAACCGCAACGCTGCCACAGGCACTTCGTCAACTAAATCGCCAGAACTTATCGCGAAACATGCAGACATGCTTCTCAAGAACAATAAGATGGCAGAGGAGGAAGATCTCGATGGCGCACTTAACAGCGTGGTGGGTTTCCTCGGTTCTCTTAAACTCATTTTAGACATTGACACCCGCGTAGATGATACTTCTCAAGTACCTCAAGGACAAGGATGTGTTCCAGACCTTCTGCACGACGAAGCTGTCCAATCGTCTGATTTATGGTGTCTCCGCCTCCGACGAGAGTGATCGAACTGGATAACTCGGCGCCAGAACGCGCAGACTCTTTGTGACAATCACGCTTGAGAAATACACAGTATCCTCATTTCACTTGCGTCGACTAAATAGCTGATACTAAGTAAGTGTGACGAAGTCGCTCATTTGAACGCACTTCCCGCCTACTTGGAATTGCTCGGAAGTATCCGCCGGGACTGGTGTCCTTCCGAGGGAGGCTAATTATGGCAACAGCGACTGACCAGCTCTTAACCGACGCTTTGCCGAGCCAGGACCCCGAATACATTGATGCCATCAAATATATATTACGATATGTACGTCAGCATCACCACCACTATCCGGCAACTCATCGCGGCCGTCTCGTGCTCGCTGTTGTCCACAGCGAGCTCGCTATTTTCATCATTACTGCCTTGTTTCTCTTGATTTATTTTGCTCATTCATAGGATACATGTATATAAATAAGATCTACTCAACAATACTGGCTCTTTAACTCCTCAGAAGTGTGTTCCTGAGTGTGCTATTTCATGGGGGATACCTGGACCAATGTATGTCTCCCAAGGGAGTTCCAAAGTGTCCTAGTGGGTCCCAATATTACATATTAGCCTATAAGTACATTTTTGGGACATCTATAGGATAGTAGGACAGAGTAGGGGCACATCAGGGGGAGATATACAGTGATTGAGGAGGAGTATGACACACCACAATTGCTACAGACTTCCAGGCCACACCCTACATATCCAATAGGGTACTAGGGTGTTCTATGGTATTGGGGTAGTCATATATGGGCATGTGGATGAGAGTTAAGTGGGTAAATTTCGCATTTTATGGATGGGATGGGGGAGATCACTGACCACATCATTTGGGATCTCCTTTATACAGTATAGATACTTACTTGAGGTCATAGGAGTGTATCTGGAGTAAATAGGCACATGTGTCATAGGACAGAGTATCCAAGGTATCTCAAAAAGCGGTCAGGGAGAAGAGTGAGAGAATGGCTCACCTATGAGAATGGGAGCAGATATACACAGAAGCGGCGCAGTAAGGTAGCCATAGCAGTGTACCAGAGGGTGTCAGAGGGTGTATATAATAAGGCTAGATAGGATAGGAAGATGGTAGGAAAAGCGAAATTGTATGTACTTACAGATGGTCATCAGGACATATGCTCCAAGCTTCATAATAGCAGTATGAGGTTTTCACAGGGTCTATTAGCATCTATATGTGTCGTATGACTAGTGCTATGGACCCTGCAACAGGTATATATGAGTGTAGAGAGGGGGGGGCAGGAGGTGCGAAAAAGCTATCTTTTGCCTCTACTGAAGAAATCATGCCCAGTAAAAATATACAGTAAGCTGGAACACATATTATAGGCATACCAGAGGGGTATAAAAGTGGTCCGAAGGGTATCCGTGGTCTGTGGAAGAAGGGAGACGAGTTGCACCGTTTGGAACAGTTGATCATAGCTCGCGCACATTCACCTTCTAACTTCCACAAACCACATATACTCCTCGGACCTTTCACAACCGACTCTAATATTACCCTAATGTATGTCCCAACTCGCAGCATATTTTTCCTGGTAGTGATTCCTTCTAGAGATCTCAAAATCCGATTTCCTTTACCTCCTCCTCCTCACCATCTCTCCTACTATCCCCACACATGTTGGGGCCAAATCTACTCATCCTTCGAGCCCTGTAGATGCTAATAGATGTTTCCAAACACTCTATCCACTTCCCCTAGCTATGAAGCTTATCTCTAGATGAACTACTGTGAGTATATTTAAGTTCGCTTTGTACAACATCTCCGACTAACCCCCTGGTTAATACACCTCCCATTCCCCAAAGAAATACACATATAGGATTTATTTACAACCATATCCATGTGTATTACCAGCCATGGTGAGCCATATTCTCCTCCTGCCTCTGGCCGCTTTTTTGACCACAGGTTACTCATACCTCAATAGTTATACCCTCATCTACTCTATATCATAGTATATGTTATAATAGAAACTATATGGAACATACCTACTCTGCTATGAAGGTCCTAGATGATATGATGAGTGATTTACCCTACCCCCTCCCCAAAAATGCGAAATTAACTCATTCCCTCCCCTCCCATGTGCCTGGTTGCCACACCCAGCTTCTTAGGACACTCCTACACCTATCTGAGTATGTGGGTAATGATTCCTGTGGTGTATGACTACAGTGGGGGCTCTACTCTTAAATATGTATTTCTGCACCACAGGTTCTGCCCCATTCTGTCACCCTATGAAACATTCCAGCCATCTACCTAGCACCTAATATATTTTATGTACCCAGCTGATATATACAAGGTAAATGGATGAGGAAAAAGAATGGTGGAAATACGATCCCACCCTTGCCCACACACGATGATGATGTCGAGTGGCAGGATTGGCGGGATTTGATCAGTAAGATTAGATAACTAATATATATTTGATGAAATTAATGTATTCGGGGTCCTGGCTCGGCAAAGCGACATTTGAGAGCTGGTCAGTCGCTGTTGCCATAGATAATGATGAAGTCGATATCCACATCTGTAGGTTGAAAATTTTACTGCACCAAGAGAATGGGGAACTTGACGAATGAAGCACGAACCTCGTCGTATCGTCCTACCGCCGGTTCAACGCTACAAATCTATCATCACTCGCTGACCAACGCTGCGTGGCCAAGGCCAAATGCGACCTCGACCAGTTTTTCCGCTCCTCGGATGGACCAAAACGCAAGCGACAAGACTGTCGTAATCGCCCTGAAGGCGTGGCAACCAAGTCAGTGCTACGGACTAGCATCAGCGAGACGGCGCCGCCTTGGACAACGAACTCGTCGGCAACGCATACCACAATCATACGTGCATGGTTCCCCTTCCGCTACCTTCCAGCGACTCCTTTTGACCTTCCCAAGGAGCTTCGGCTGAACCTCCGCCTTTCTACCCCCACCCGCACTGCATCTGTCGAGGCCGTCAATCAGCACCGGGATGGTGCCACCGGCAGGTTCTCCTGCTGCCACACAACCTTGTCTATGAACCTGTAGATGCGCGATTCCCTACGTCCTTGACGGGCGATGGGACAGATAACATGTAAGCTTTTTCGCTCATGGCTTGATCAGGATGTATGATAGAGGGATCGGTCCCATTAATGATAGGAACGGACTCCGATTACGCATACATGACTCTCCTCACGTATTCTGACCTCGTTGGGTATGGAATGACCTTTACAATCGGACGCGGAAACGACATCGTTCCTTGTGCACAATCAATGACACTTAGTCCCCATAAACAGGTATGCTTTGCCATCAAAGGAGTTGCCAACCGCCTGGTTGGAAAGGATGCAGAGGAGCCTTTCTCTAACATGAGAAAGACGTGGGACTATATGATGGCCAACTCCCAGCTTCGATGGTAAGCTTGCCTGGTTCAAATAGAGGAGAAATATTGGTTTTAACTCCTTCGCCCAGGATCGGACCTAAGACGGGCGTAATTCATATTGCGTTTGGGACAGTCGATAACGCTCTGCGGGATGTGTAGCCTTTATGGAAGCTCGCCGTCGACTTCACGCCCGAGGAGCTCGGACAGTCCGCTACATTCCGGTATATCTCGGATGCCCTCACGAAGGAGGCCCTGGCGATGCTGAAGGAGAAAGAGCGTGAGGCCAATGTTCGCGAGATTGGGTGGGTGTTTTTCCAAGGAGTTTTCGTGAAAGATAGATCATTCATGACATCCTATCGGTATCAGATACCCCGCATACATCGACCTCCGCAGGATGGCTCGGTGAGTTCCTGTCCCAAACGACCAATCTGTGATCTGACCACCTGATGACTCGTAGGTTACACTGCCGAGAAAATCACGCGCCTGACGAAGGCAGCTGTTGCACGGGGCTTCAATTCAAGATGAAGGTCGGCGCCGAGGCTGATGATCCACGTCGCGCCAAGGACACTGTCCGTTCCATCATCGACGACCCCCAGTGGCTTCCCGCCGGTGTCGCCACGCAAACCAGGTCCGGGACGTCCAACAAGCCATTGACTATGTCACCGGCCTTAAAGAGATCAAGCCTTAGTACGCGACGTTCCTGATCGTCGTACCGCCATCTAAATTATCGAATTCAGGCTCATCGAGGAGCTGACAGCACCTGACGACATACTTGGTCACGCCGCCATCCGCAAGGCCCTAAAGCCTCACGGAATTGGTGTCGCGACTGGCGAACACACGCACAACTGTATGGTGGTTAAGCAGCTGCTTCAGACAGAGGCGATCGATATTGCACAGATCGACTTGTGCAAACTGGCTGGCGTAAGCGAAGTGCTGAGCGCGTTGTTGATGGCTGCCAATTTGTTTCCCACCACCTGCTCGTCGATGTACTATGACACGGATTACTCCCGTTATGTAGATCTGGTGTCCTAGTGTGTCCGCACGCTGGAGGCGTTGGTCTGTGAATATGTTATTCACTTACATAAGGTAGGCCCGTCTCTAACCAGAATCTGGCCTATGTTGATCTTCTCATCTACGTCCAGCCTGATCAACTACATCGCGGTCTCCGGTACGATGGATTCAGCGCAACGTTCTCGAGTTTGCTGATCATTTGTACGAGCACTTTGTCACATCATGCTCTATCAATGCGCAGAGACGTTACAACGTCAGGACCTAGACGAGAGTTACAGGTACGGTTTGTATTAACTTTTGTGAAGCATGCCGGCTGATTCGAGTATCAAGATGTACAAATCGCGGAATTTGAATGGCCGAATGGCTTGTATTGGGTTGGCGCGAAGGGGAATAAGGCGTGAAACACTGATGATGGACAAAACTCTTTGATGAAAGCAAGTAGGAATCTAGTACTTGGGCTGGTGAAAGACGTCGGCCGGGCATCATGTTAAGTGAACTGGATCCTGTCCTTGTACTTTTTATGTATGATGTATTATCCATATCTGTCGCTTTACCGGTCACAGTTGATTTGCAGAGGTCCATGGGCTAGTGTTGTCAGAAAGGCGCAGAAAGGTCACTCTCTCCCATCTACATCCTGACCCTTCTCGTCCACCTCTCCGCGATCAACATGCCTGGGACGCCGTTGAGTGTAAAGTCTGCGGCGGTTTCGCCGGGCGGGGGCCAGGGGCGCAGAGGAGCTAGGCTTCGAGGACGGGCTCAGCGGCGGTACGGGGGTGTTTCTGTCCTGGGACGCCTGCTTGCCCTGGGGGCGTGGTGGCAAGTTGCAACGCCATCCCCCATTGGGTCCTGCGATGGCGCACCTCAGAAGAACTGATGCTCTTCACGAACAATACGGCGTCCCTAAATAGCGTTGCGAGCGGGCTGAAGTGGCAGACCGGAAAACGGAAAGGAGAGAGATGATCGCCTCTCCTTGAAGGCGTCCAGGACACCGAAGGAGGCGAGGGGTGGTGCAGGAGCGGAGAGAGACATGCTGCCTCGAGCGGCATGGACATTGTGGGCCCAATCGGTGTAGATGACGTCATGGATGGGAGCCGTCGAGCCTCCTGCGAACGGGCGTTACGGAGTTTCCCGAGCTATCCTCGTCCACTTCTCCCCTTCTTACCCCCCCCCACTCAGACCGTTTTCTTCCTGAAGGGCAGCGCGCTGAAGCGCGTCACCTGATGGCGTAAAAGTCGTCCATCGACGGCGTGCCAAGGATGTCAAAGATGATTAGAAGGTACTGATCTGGCAACATCGGGACTGTCAAGGGGAACGTGGGGAACAAGGATCTGTGGAATGTCAGGACATGCCGAAGAAGGGGAAGGGACAGCGTACCTCGTGGCGACGTACTCCGTCATGAACCTGCTGCTGTCGTTGGCGACGTTTGGGGGCGCTCAGTGCACGGAGGGTCTGTGGTGGCAACCTATCTCCATCTTTCGTCTAGACAACATGTTCACTGCTAACGGAAGGATGTCAGAAACGATGATTAGATAAATGAAGTTGTTTGTATAGGGCGACATACCAGATTTTAAGATGTTAAGATGAAGCGCAAGGGATGCCTAGGGATGGGCCAGGGACGACATTGCGCGGGACTTGCAGTTGAGAAAGAGACAGACAGAGCCAGCGATGACGCCAGGGCTGCGATTTCTTGACATAGCCTTGGTTTCACCCGAGCAGGGCCTCCCTCCGTACCAACAGAGGCCAACGAACTTCGAGGGGCTCTCTTCAACACAGAATAGACGTGCAAAGTCCTTCTTGTTAAGACGCAGACTTGCCCGGGAGGCGGGGTGCCACTCGAGGACGGCGTGGTGGATGCTTTGCTTCTGGCGCAATCTTCTATCCGCACCAATAGACGCTGACAAAGTTCGAGGAGCTCCCGACATCAACAATCCTCGGACCCGCCACCACCATTCCCCAAGGTCCGCCAGTGGATCTGAACGATAGTCCCGTCCACCAGCATCCCCGCCTTCAACAGCGACTCCGCGGGCGGTAGCCCCGCAAACGGTCGATACCTCCGCTCTTCCCAATCTACTGCCCTTCTCCAGCTCGGGTAGCAGCGACGGGGTGGGTGTGCGAAGTCTAGATCCCGACGTACGCACGTATTCCTGGGGTGGGGTGAAATGAAGACTTGTGCGGAGCATGGGGCGAGCGAAGTAGACGAGGTTCCGTGTGCTTTGGGAGAAGGGGGAAGAAATGGTTGAGTCTATGGATGTCGTTCCAGGAGTCGGAGCGACAATGGTCGAAGGATGATTCAGCACAAAGACGGCGTGGTGGATGCACCATCAACACCTAACACCTGGGGCCTGTGCAGCCTGGCCCCCCCACCACCTTCAGTGACAGCCGATCCGGATTTCGGTCGGAACAATCCCATAGTGCGAGATTGCGAGTAGCCGTCATATATGGCTCACGACGAGTGATCCCGTATTCCTGACTCTGCATCTAGACGTGTCACGGGGGAGACTGGCAAAGACGGTGCTTATGGTTGTGATGGTTGAAGGTCTTGGGCGTATTGGTGACTCTACATCTGTACGTTTCACCGCCTAGGGACGAATTACGAGGAAGACGAGCAAGATAGGCAGCGTTTGCGGTTAAACTGGCTGCGTTGTAATGACTGCATATATAGATGGTGCAGGGTCTAATGTGTCGGGCCAAGTAGACGGACCGGCCTATCGAGTCTCAGCCTTCCTGATCATCTATATGTGGGAGGCATTCAGACGCGGGATTATGAGGGGCAGTCCTGGCTGCAATCCATATGCATGGATATGTAGGAATGATGGTGGTTGTTGGCGCGCCGACGTTGTATAATCGTCACCATCAATCGGCAATCGATAGAGCAGGCATGCGGGGTGTATTCTCCTCCCTCTCCTACCCGCCCAACACCACACGAACCTAGATAAAAAAAGTCGCTCGTCAGCCTGAGCTTAGCGTCGAAGGAAAGCAAATACCGATCTGACCATCCTAAGTACCCGGTCACACCCGCTCCACGCATGAACAGCACCGATACTACGCCTGTGTCTGCAGAGCCATCGCAGCCTTCCTCTGGAACGACTAACCTACTCAATGTTGGCGCAGAGTTTTGCCAATCTCTTGTATCCTTGCGAGTGGCGGCCGTACTCGACTGAGTGGTCCAAATATGCGAAGCCATCCAGCCGCAGAATCATACAGCACATGGGTAAACCCAGGCTGTGAAGGGTGAGAGGGAATGGGAGTCGAAGGGTATATGTGCAGGAAGGGTGCTCGTTTATGGTTTTTGACGCGATGCTGTTTAATCGTCGCCCCCAATCGCAGAGACGCAAGGCCTAGTGGTTGCGAAGGTGGCGTTGAAGGCAGGGGAAAGACGGGTCTCGAAAAGTTTCTGTAAGTCAAAACTAAGTTGGGATCGTGGTTGATCAGTTTATGCTATTAGAACGAGAAAAGCACACGTACTCACTATGCACTAGAGCCTACGAAGCGCTCAAAGACGTCGCATTATTGCTTCCCAACTTTGACAAAAATTCGGAATGCATCCTAGAGGTAGAAGTCAGACTACCGGAGTTGGACAAGGTCTTAGCATGGCGTCGCGTTTTGGATTGCCTCCTCGTCTACTTGCCCCCTCGCTCAGACCGTCGTGCTTCGCCGCCAGCAGCCACAGCCACAACGACCTGAGCGGCCTCGTTGTTCTTTCGATCGGAAAAATGGCGCACTTGTGCCAGAATTTGCAGTTCCGTTTCTGCCCTCCCGGATCCATACGAGGATCGAAGAACGGGCACGATGATCCGGCGGTACACCCCCCCACTTCGAAAAAAATACACAGGACATAAGAGATATCCATTGAAGCTGCAGCCAAGAGGTGGATGGGGAGAGTGGGCGAGGCCAATGTTACAGATCTAGCGTGATAATTGAGTACTAGATGAAGTACTGGTGGTGGTCGTGACTCGTTGCGTAAGTTCGCCTCCATGAGCTCCTGGATGAGGTATACCTCGGAAAACTGGGTGGGCGGAGAATGTCGAGGATGTCGAGGATGTTCTTGTGATGAAAGTAGCGGAGAAGCTTGATCTCGTGGAAGGTGCAGAGGTAGAACATGGGGCTGGCGGGATGTCGATAGCTGCTGGAAGAGTTAGCATTTAACAAGACAAAATGTTAGCTGCTGACCAGTAGCTGGAGTCGACCACTTCGTCCATGTTGATGAAGACGATGTGAAGACAAAAGAACAGCATTTGCCGCAACTCGACATCGCCGTCACTTCGCCCCCAACGGTCCTTCCGAGCTGCTCCCTCAAAATAGACTCATTCTTCTTCTTAGCATTGGCAGGAATACATGCCACTCTCTGACTGATGCCGACAGTCCATTTCCTCCGTCAAGACATCTCTATCGTAAAGGTCGTTGTCCAACGTGACGTTTAAAACAGAAGAACTTCTGAAGACACGGCCCATACCCTTTCTCGCGTCCCCCAGCACTGACGAGGATGCCGCCGAACACACAAGCAACCTTTAGAATGGACCAGGGCACACCCAGAACCCGTGAGAATGCTGACACAGCGTCCTCGCAGAATCCGAACAAGTCGAAAATTCCTGTCCCTGAGCTCATAGCAAGCTCAGTTCTGAACGAGACCTCCAGATTAACTGTAGGGCTTTCTGAACAGCACGGAGACTTGATCTATGTAACAAACGCCCACTCGCGTCACTATTTCTGATGGCATAATTCGGGCATGTCCCGCGGGCTTTTCGGCGTGCCCTGGGGCAAATATCACGACTTAAGGCTTGTCGGGGCACGCATTTTTTGGCTGGCAGCCCACCTGTCGGCGTGCCCTGTGGCAAACTGGATTTTTTGAGCCCTCCAGGGCACGCCGACACATTTGGGTGGACCCTGCGCTCGGACGAGCCAGAAAATGCCATCATTCTATTCGGGGCACACCAACTACGCGCGATCCGGCCATCACGAACCCTCGCCAACGCCGTCCCACGCCTGCTCGCCGTCGACAACGACATGCGTGCACTTGTTTGCGCGCCCTGCACAGCCGCCGTGCCCCGCAACACGGCACTGCCACCGCCCCCGCCAGCCCGGCGTGTCCCGCGACAACAAATCCACAAAAAGAATGGCAAAGGTTAATGCTGGTTAATACAACAGCCTAACGACGCGCGCTTGTTATGATTGTTATGATTGATGGGATGCAGTGACAGGCAGCTCGTTCACACACGCCTCGTGGCCTGCACACCTACTACAACTTCCCTTGCAACAACTAACGACAATCGATGTTGAAAAAAGTCAAGAAAGTCAAGAAATCTATAGGACGCCGTCTCGGCTTGTCTGAACCTCGGGTCTCGTCGATAGATCAAAGTTCGAATGCGCAAGATTCGCCTTCCCATACCGACACCCTTGCTTCCTCCAACCCATCGCTTTCTGCTTCTGCTGTCCCAGGAAACACCCCGTATAATCTATCTTCAATGGTTCTAGGCCCGACAGATACAGGTAACCACTCATTTTTCTAATAGCGACCAGTCCTTAACACTCTTCGCGCATAGGGTCTCCATCTCCTGCGCACATAACACATGGCGATGTTACCTTGACACCTTCAATGGCAGGTGGAGGTGAGGGCTATGTCTTTCAAGGATTGTGTATCGTGCAGGTCCTGACCCGACTGCAGATCAACCCGTCACGCCCGACATAGCTACATCGCGAGCAAACCTTACGTCCAACGCGCCGCCTCTAACCCCAGGTCACCCAGGAGGTGTAGGTGAGTAGATCGATTACGCCCCGTGCATCAGCCAAGGCTTGACCATGCCTCGAAGCACACACCAGTGCGTCCGTCCCAGCGCGAGATCCTATTTGGAACTCGACAACGAAAGAGTCACTTCAAATGGTGTGGCATGGCGTCAAGCAGCTGCTCAAGCACCTCGAGAGGTGCCTCAGTGGAACCCCTTTTCAAGGACCTGTCGGTGCCGTAAATGTCCTCATTGAGATCGGAACTGTACGTTGAGCTCGCTCAGCTTCCTGTCGCATTTGCTAATTGGTCCCTAGGCAGTTGCAGACAACCAGGATGCGCTCCAAGAGCAAGTGACTCGGACTGCTAATCGCCTCAACATCGTGCTTAGCGCTTTGCTCAAAGCGGAGGCCGATGATACACAGATCAGGTTGCAGACCTTCGCCGAGTATGGTTTTGCTACTAGCTGTGTGCGACATATAATCTGACTTCACATAGGAAACTTATTAAGGAAGCCAAGATGCTCGAGGAGATGTCGAAGAGAGCCACCTGGAAGGCAATTCTGGATAATGTAGAAGACAAGAACAAAATCGAAGGATGCTTCAAGCGGATTGATGAACATACGAAGGACTTTCATGTGCGTGCGCATTACAAATGTCAGCTTGTGGCAACTTTGATATGTTGTTTCCTAGCTCGACGTCGTGATCAGCATCGAGCGAAACACGGACAGCTTGCAGGAGTCTCTCTTTGTATGTGTCTCAAAGCCCTCGATGTGTGACTTGTACAACTAACCATCACTCTTTTAGCAACTACGTCTTGATCGCTGGCCTCGCTCTCCGAATGCGTACTACAGGGCTGATGTCGGAGGGACAGCAACATTGGCTCGAGAATCATGCACACCTGGAACACGCATTGACATACTGAAGCGTATGTACCAGTGGGCAGAGAATTCCTCGCCAGACAGCCCACAGGTTTTCTGGCTCACTGGCCAAGCAGGCTCCGGCAAGTCAACTATTGCATATACCATAGCAGGCCATTTCGACGATGATGAGAATGATGAGGGCGGGAATGGCCCCCACTCACGCCTACCCTGCATCTTGCGTGCGAACTTTTTCTGCTCACGTCAGTTTGAAGAGACGCGGCGGCAGAAGAATATCATTCCCACTCTTGTATACCAGCTTGCTCGTCAATCCCGATCATATGCACATGCCTTACTTCGAACCAACAAGTTCGACTCTGTTGATGTCCCCTCCAAGCAGATGAAGGACCTCCTTGTTGGTCCTTGGCAGCAGTCTGCCTCTGACCGCCCCCACAACCTTCCTCCATACCTCGTCATTGTCGACGCATTGGATGAGATTGAGGGTCAGGGAGGGTCCATGTTTCTGCGAAACCTCCTTACGACAATCAACAATGGTCACTTACGAGGCCTTAAATTTTTGGTCACTAGCCGACCAGACCCTGATCTCGCCACTCTCTGCAAGTCCTTCTCACATGATGCTGTCTGTCATCTCTTCGAAGTCCCTATGGCCACCATTGAAAATGACATTGCAACGTACTTGAATATAAAACTCCCAGAGCTTCGGGGTGAGCCTGAGTTGGCCAACATTGTGCAGAAAGCAGATGGCCTGTTCATCTATGCTGCGACAGCGTTGAGATACATCTTGCCACGTCCCAAGATGGCAAAGGAGGAACAGCTCCTCCTAGCATGCGAGCTACTTGATCACACAGTGTTGCAGTCTTTGACTGGTCCCAAACCAACAATGGTAATTGATACACTATACCAGCAGATTATGTGGGCTGCATTCTCCAATCTGGGTGATAAATTATTTAGGAATCGACTGAAGATCCTTCACACCATGCTCTGCACCCAGGAACGTGTATCCACCACTGTTGCTGCAATTCTTTCTGGCTTTGACAACCAAAACATAGCGGATGTGGTTGTCAATGACCTACATGCAGTTCTCTATATCAAAGATGGACATGTCTTTTCTTACCATGGATCATTTCCTGACTTCATCTTCAATCAAACACGATCAACATTCACCATCCATGATTCACCATCAAGTACTACCAGTCGCACCATCAACATGTCCTGTAATGAAGCTTCCCACCATGACACTCTCACTCGCTCTTGCTTTGACATCATGGCAGCCCCCCAAACTGGTCTTCGTTTCAACATTTGCAACTTGCCCTCATCATTTCTTCTTGACTCTGAGGTGTCTGACCTCCCTCATCTTGTTCAAGAAAACATTGGTAATTCCCTTAGGTACTCCTGCCAGTACTGGATTCAGCACTTGACCCAAGCCACCCTGGACAACCACAATGATCTATGCACTTGCATTCAGAAGTTCTTTCCAATATGTGTCCTCTTCTGGATTGAGGCCATGCACCTACTTGGATCAAGTGCTCTGTGCACTCCAATGCTTCAGCAAGCTCGTCAGTGGATCTTGGAGGTGGAAAAATCTCATGTTCCTTATTTGTACTCTGACTAATGGTAATGACTTAGCATGATGGAAATCCTTCAGATCTTCCTCAAGACATTCTTGAAGCTGCCAATTTCAGCACACATTTTGCTGCAAGCCCAGCAGCCTTGTCTACACCACACCTTTACATCTCATCATTAACGACATGGTCAGCAGACTCCCAAATGGCTCAAAGCTGGAAGAAATACTTCTCTCGTATCCCTGCCCTCACACAAAGCAAAGGTGCCAACACTATACCATTGATGGCCATACAGACAGGAAACCAGGTCTTGTCTGTTGCATTTTCCAGTGATGGCACCCGCATTGTCTCTGGTTCACATGACAAAACTGTGCGAGTGTGGGATGCCTCAACCGGTGCAGAGCTGAAGATTCTCAGTGGCCACACCGACTGGGTCACTTCTGTTGCATTTTCCAGTGATGGCACCTGCATCGTCTCTGGTTCAGATGACGAAACTGTGCGAGTGTGGGATGCCTCAACCAGTGCAGAGCTGAAGATTCTCAGTGGCCACACCCACTGTCTCAGATCTGTTGCATTTTCCAGTGATGGCACCTGCATTGTCTCTGGTTCACATGACAAAACTGTGCGAGTGTGGGATGCCTCAACCGGTGCAGAGCTGAAGATTCTCAGTGGCCACACCGACTGGGTCACTTCTGTTGCATTTTCCAGTGATGGCACCTGCATTGTCTCTGGTTCAGATGACAAAACTCTGCGAGTGTGGGATGCCTCAACTGGTGCAGAGCTGAAGATTCTCAGTGGCCACACTGACAAAATCAGATCTGTTGCATTTTCCAGTGATGGCACCCGCATTGTCTCTGGTTCACATGACCAAACTCTGCGAGTGTGGGATGCCTCAACCGGTGCAGAGCTGAAGATTCTCAGTGGCCACACCCATTGGGTCACTTCTGTTGCATTTCCCAGTGATGGCACCCGCATTGTCTCTGGTTCAGATGACAAAACTGTGCGAGTGTGGGATGCCTCAACTGGTGCAGAGCTGAAGATTCTCAGTGGCCACACCCACAGCGTCACTTCTGTTGCATTTTCCAGTGATGGCACCCGCATTGTCTCTGGTTCAGATGACAAAACTCTGCGAGTGTGGGATGCCTCAACCAGTGCAGAGCTGAAGATTCTCAGTGGCCACACTGACTGGGTCAGATCTGTTGCATTTTCCAGTGATGGCACCTGCATTGTCTCTGGTTCACATGACAAAACTGTGCGAGTGTGGGATGCCTCAACCGGTGCAGAGCTGAAGATTCTCAGTGGCCACACCAACTGGGTCACTTCTGTTGCATTTTCCAGTGATGGCACCCACATTGTCTCTGGTTCAGATGACAAAACTCTGCGAGTGTGGGATGCCTCAACCGGTGCAGAGCTGAAGATTCTCAGTGGCCACACCGACAATGTCAGATCTGTTGCATTTTCCAGTGATGGCACCTGCATTGTCTCTGGTTCAGGTGACAAAACTCTGCGAGTGTGGGATGCCTCAACTGGTGCAGAGCTGAAGATTCTCAGTGGCCACACCGACTGGGTCAGATCTGTTGCATTTTCCAGTGATGGCACCTACATTATCTCTGGTTCAGATGACCAAACTCTGCGAGTGTGGGATGCCTCAACCGGTGCAGAGCTGAAGATTCTCAGTGGCCACACCGACAGAGTCACATCTGTTGCATCTTCCAGAGATGACACCAGCATTGTCTCTGGTTCTAATGACGAAACA
>JABCKH010000268.1:0-23068 GCA_018851285.1 Lyophyllum semitale | reverse complement strand
CACGGACTCGTGCCTCCAAGACCTGAGCCCCCGCGATCTCTCTGTCCCCCTCTCTCATCTCGGGAGCCAGGCATAGACTGACGCTTACAGAAAGATAGCAGCTGCTATCTTTCCACCAGCACCAGTACAGAGCCAGAAGGTTTATCGGGATCAGCGAGCGAAGTTTTCGCGGAGACTGCTCAACTCGAACCGAAGCCAGCCCGCCCGGGTCGGCCACGCATTCTGGACAGTCTTGACGTCGACGTGCGTCACTTATATTCATTCTCGTTGCAACCGGCCATCCCGCAGGTTGTTGAAGGCTGCGCCGAGTACGACGCGCTCAGGAATAATTGCCGTTGTCGTTCGGCCGCATCAGCGATTGAATTTCATACTCCGCACTGTGTATTATTTTTTCTGAAGGGGCCTATCGATATGAATCCTGCTGGAAAAACTTGAATCATCCACGGACATAACATGTGGACCAAAAATGATATCATATCATCAATACTTATGTAAACATTATTGTGTGCGCAAGATAAGGACCCCTGATTATGCTACCAAATGCCTGATCTGGGTCCGGATAAGAACCTGGCAAATTTTCGAAAAACCCAGAGGTCCCTCCGGATAAAAATCGAGGAAATTTTGTGAAATCCTTGAGGCCAATGTCCGGATAAAAATTGGGTGGTCAGGAGGGAGCCTGAGTATGGTCCGGATAAAAAGTGATAGTCGAGGCAGGGTTCGAACCGATGACCTTCCAAACGAAAATCCTAACCGAAGACAACAACACTAACTGTTACACTAATATGCCATGAGTTATGTTCTTTTACTTAGTTTAACTAGAGATCCCATTGTCCATCTAACCGACGAACAAAAAAACCATCTGTCACAGCACTCTGGACTGTACATGGATGACATTGGAGACTGGCCTTCATATCACGGTCTCGCAGCGAGACCGGGTCTTTTTCGGCACTCTAAAAGAACAGACACTGGACAGGTAATATTATCAAAGCAGTCAAGCTATAGCCTGTGGCATGGGAAGAAGAAAACATCTGACGATGCGGAGGCATCGGAGGATGGCGACGATGACTTATAATCATAGTATACTTACATCTAATACACGTACCACCTATTTCAGACATCCTGGAGCGCGCTGGCACTTCTTGCTGCGTAGCAGGATTTTTTTTGCTCTTAGGGTATGCCTGAGTCGACGTCCGGATAAAATTCGACCTAATTGGAGGTCTGACCCCCCATCCGGATAAAAATTGGGTCAAAAGCGTCCGGATAAAAACCGCGGAATTGAGCCATTCTGGGATCAGGCATTTGGTAGTATAATCAGGGGTCCTGGAAGATATCAAGATTAAGACATATACTGGAAACAAGGATACTTGATTACATAGAGAGTATCTCCATAAAGTCCATTGTAACCAGTGGCGACTTTTCCGTGTCTCGAGGTTACACGTGCCACTCAAAAGCTTTCATGAAATCGGTAGTTATCATCGGCGACCTCTCATATAGCATCTACATGGAAGCATGAGAACACCATGAACAAATATCGTGGCGGTACCCACCATATCCTTCAACAATTCAACGATCATTCCGCTGTGATTTACTATGTAAAAATCCCCGACATAATACATTCGTAGCTGATCGCCACTGTCATATGCAGTAAAGAAGCGCCAGAGAACGCCAGTGGTGAGGGCGGCCGAAAACTGTGTTCGTCCCCTTGATATGAATTAATCAGGAGTGCATAGGTAGCAAGCGCGGAGGAACTCACGTTGCAACCAGTGTTGTCAAGAGCTGCAGGATGACCTGATTTTGTTTATTATTCATATCTTCTGAATTTGTCGCTTCGGTGATACTACAGAACACTCTCGATAGTGAGCAGTGAGCGCTGCCGTAGTCAAGTGCATCTGGATTGAAGGGATTGTCAGCAACTACATAACTCGAAAGGGACGAACCCTCGCAAACTTGTAGGAATATGGGGTATCAGCCCAATGCCATAATCAAGAGGTCCATAGAAGACGAAAGAGTGATCGTCGCACGTCACTCTGGCGGATGGAGTCTGTAACTTCGTAAAGACAGCCACGCGGGGATGCTCGAGTTTATATTGATTTTGCAGCGAGGCCTTGAATGCTGGATTTCCTTCGATCATACGCTGCGCATAGAGGGCAGCTGCTAGGACATATTCGGCAGTCGCACCTCGACACCCTGATGCAAGCTGACGATTAATGTGAGTAAAATGTACATTGAAGCTCAATATGGGTCTGTGCTTACGGATAAATTGAAATGTTTCGTCATGTTGCTCATGGAGCATGCCTGGAGTGCAATTGCGGCAGCAGAATCAGGCTTATCGGCTGCATCGATACACGCCTGATCCAATTGTAGTGGCCTAAGAGGTGTTATTCTGAGAACATCGATATGCCTAGGAAAAACGTCAGAGAAAGGAACGACCTAATGACTCCGATCGACGAACGTCTTGATCGTGGATACTGCTCTTCAGAACATGGAGGAATTTTTCTTCATCCTCCAGCAAAGCGTAGTTTTCACGTAAGACTAGGCGGAGCCAACCAATATCCATTGCCGATGACAGCAAAGTCTCAGCATTGTCGGGCGTCAGAGTCTGATTTTCGATGTTGCCGAAGGTGACGTCCAAAATCGAGACAGAGAAACGGCTTGCAAACCCGTTTGGAGCAGAAGAAAAGCGACGCATAATGTTCTGCAGAAGGCTTGGTGACCGCGAACGTCACCCCTGTCTGACTTGCTCAGTTGAGTTTGAAAAACCTACCGGATTTGGATGACCTCGAGAACTGAGGTCACTGTTTGCAGCAAACCACAGCTTTCTTTCAGAACAACCATCTCTGAGTCTCCTTCAGCGCGCTCCAAATGAGCGTGCAGAGACCTGACAGGATAAGTCTTCCAATTCGGACTTTCGGGGTTCAAGAGCCGGCTGGAGACGCGCAAGACGATGCCGAGGGTGAACCAACTTTGCTGCGTAGGGTCTTGAGCAGGATCTCGTTTAGGAACAAGCAACATAGACCAAGCACTTCGTCTCGACCGGAGGAATCTGCAAACGAAGATGGCGCAACCGCCGCTCTCTCACCAACATCTGAACGGGCGCCAATACCGACAATGATACAACCATCTGGAGAAATCTACACGACCCCTCTGCCAGTCCTCTCGATGATTGTGCTTTCAATTGTGAGGATCGCTGACTATCTCTTTCTTGGCTTCGGCTAACGCGCGATGGGCGGCTCACCTCAGACCATGCTAGGGGAATTTCTCTCTGCGAATGTATCTACACCGTTTTTGCTTTTTATGGTCAAGGGTGCGTTTTTCCCCTCAGTCTACTTGTCCAATATAACTTTACTTCAACAGGATTCAATAAGCGCTGGGACGAAGCTGAAGTAGCATTTTGGACTGGAATATTAGGTGAATAGCATCTCTGGTGGCGGTTCTTACCCTACTCATCATTCGCAGTATCAACCTTTTTCTTAACTCAGTTTGTAACATCCTTGCTCTGGGTAAAAACGCATATCGCCATTGCTTCGCTGCTTATCTGACTATTCTTGTAATCAGGCCACAGTTGCCGAGAAGCATGGTCGACGCACTGTCTTGATAATATCGCTGTTGGGAAGCGCCGTCACTTGCCTTATCTTTGGAACTTCGACGACTCTTCAGCAAGCCATCTGCATTCGGCTTATGCAAGGCGTTTTTGCTGGTGCTGTCGGTGTCGCACGTGGATCCGTGGCCTTCGTCACCGACGCTAGCAATGAGGGCAGAGCCTATGCTATTCTAGGGTAATATCAACATTGATATGCTATCTGACCAAGCTCAATGTGCTTTGTATTTTTAGATTCTGCTGGGGATTGGGCGGTGTAGCAGGCGCTATCATAGGAGGATCATGTCAGTCTTCGACTTCTAATTCCTGCTTATCGCTTACCTATCTTGTAGTTGAAAGGCCTGCTGTGAAATGGCCTGGCGTTTTTGGAAGTATACCACTGTTTACCACATACCCTTATCTCCTGCCCTGTGCTTTGGCTGCGCTGGTCACATTCATCGGTAAGTCATTATCGTGTTTCGAAAAGTCTTCAATGTCTCATATACCTAGGTTCCATCCTCTCATGTTTCTTGGGTCGCGATGGCGGACCTCGGGAAGGTGCAATCCAGTTGGGTCCCGAGAAGATTGACGTGCATGCACCAATTCCTGAGGAATCTGTCCCTCCAAGCCCTAGTTTTGAAACTCACCCGAGGCCGAGCTTTATGGGATCACTAGGAAAGAAGGTTTCACAGAAGGTGTCTGGATACTTTGCTAAGCGTGTCCATGATGCTTATGGGTCAACTGCTCCCTTGAGTACGCCGACCCCCCAGTCTGCCGTTCCTCTGACGTCTGCTGGAACGCGTTTGGAAAGAACGAGGACCTTTTCACGGACAAGTCGCGCGAACGGATCAGCTTACGGTTACACTGGGAGCTATCGCAATCGATTGGCGAGTAATGCGACCACCAATGCAAGAAGGGGCAGTGTGACCAGCTCTCTTCGACGGCGCCGAGGTAGCAATATGGATAGCGTGCGAGAAGCAGTCGGCGAGACCCCTGATCTCAACTTTGCACAGAGGCTATTGATGGCGAACGAGAATGCTGTAACGAATATTGCCGATCTTTGGGTCGCTGCAGCTATGAACGTTGACAATGAAGACCCTTTCGAGAGCGACTCAGATGGTGGCCTAGATGATGATGTAGAGTCAGTGGATCTCGGGCAAGTCGTGAGTGAAACCACGGAGGTGGACGACGCCCTCGATGAGGAACCTGGGGACGGCCGAGGACGACAATTGAGCTCCAACAGGAGCGCAATACCCATTCCACGTCTTGGGCAATCTCATAGACCATCGAACCCCGCATCGTCCTTGAGACTACCAACATCATTTGGCTCCCCTCGACGACCGTCCTACTCACACCGAAGTCCCTTACGCCATCCTTCTGTTTCGTTCTCCCAACCGTACGGGACACCTACATCACGCCGGTTTTCATCCACAGTTCCCACCATTTTTGCCCATCCCGGCGTGAAAACTCCGTCCGCTGTATTGGACGCCCAACAATTACTGGCCAGGAGTGAGCTCGAGATGCCCTCAGGAGATCTTCTTATCCCCATCTCAGAGTCGCAGCCTTTACCTGCGGTGTCCCAGTCCGATGTTGAATCTCTCATCGAGAAGCCACCATCGTTGACGTCCCAGCTGCCTATCCTTATAATCATCCAGTATGGAATGTTGGCGCTGCATACAACCACACACGATCAAATCTTCATGTCGTACCTTGTTTCGTAAGTGATCGAATGCTTGCTGGTTTCTGTGATTCTAATACATCTGCAGGGATTACGAAGCAGGAGGGTTGAATTTGAATGCCGGGCATTTTGCTCAACTCAGTAAGCTCTACTATTCCTGATCCTTTCGTTGTGCTAACGTGAATTGAAGTTGCATTGATGTGCCTTGCACAGATCGCCTATCAATTCTACCTTTATCCGTAAGTTCTGTCATGCTCTCTCTCGAGATTCTTTACTGAACAGTTTTGTCTTTGATAGTAATATGGGGTCAGATCCTTGCTCCTCTCAAATTATCGAAAATTGACGTCATATCTTGAAAGACCCCCAAGAGGACGTTTCTCCCATTTAGCGATGTTCCGAGTGGGATCCCTCCTCTTCATCCCCGCTTATTTGAGCGTGATTCTCTATCGACCGTTCGCCAGCGCGGACGATGACGGGAACTTCCTCGTCATGGCAGGTGAGTGTTCTCTCGCTGTTATGCCTGCCTAGATTGATAGCGCGGCTATTTTCAGCATTGGCACTTAGCACGTAAGTTTTCCCCTGTTCCCTTCCATGAATGATGCGGTTTGGTTGATTCAATATCTTGATTAGCGCCCTGCGGTACTGTGGAATAACTTTCGGGTACACCGCGATATCTATTCTACTGAATTACAGTAAGGAGTTTATAAATTTTGGGCATAAAACACATGTCTGACATCGAGATGCAGTGACCCCACCTAACGCTGTTGGCTATGCAAACGGTATCGCGCAGAGCATTGTCAGTCTCGCCAGGTGTATTGGACCTGTAATTGGCGGTTATGTGAGTCTCGCCAGTTATATAGATAGTGACATTCCAGCTGCTGATTCTTTGTCTGATAGCTATGGTCTACGAGTATCCAAGATAATCCTTCGGGCTATCCACTTGGTTTTATCGTTTGCGCCGGCTTTTGTGGACTGTCCGTGCTTCAAAGCTATTTAATCCGATAGATGTATCTCATACCCAGTATCTTGTCATGCTTCTTATCTTTACACTATTACTTGCCTAGTACCTACACATTGAATCCATGGACTTACATACTTGGTTAGCAATTTGTTTTCGAGGAAGATATCACCAGTTGTTTGGATTGCAGGCCCCAGCCTGATCGAATCTCGTTCGGCTTCCAATCTGTTCACCGTCAAATTTTGAGTAAATTCGTTCATTTCACTCGTCAGGCTGCGTTCCTCCCATGTCGCCCTCTGATATACACTTGAAACGAGGCGCTAAGCGAAAGATACAGGTGAAATCTACATCTGCGCGCAAAAAGGTCAAAACTCGTCACCGTACCGTCGACGAACTACCATGGAAGACGCTTGCAAGACCACAGGAAGCAGGTCTTGGCGGAGACGATGGGATTCTCGAGCTTGAAGAGGTTGAAGGTGTGGAGATAGTCTATGAAGAGACTGAAGGTGGTAGAGTGATAAAATTCAATGTAAGCCTCGATTGAGCGCACCCTCGACATTGTGTGTAATCCTTCGCAGGTCATTGAGGATGAAGAGGATGAAGCGGTACCTGATAGCAGAGAATCAGATCCAGAAACGAGCTATGATAGCGACTGGGAAGCCAAACTGAAAGAAGTCTCTGTTGTTCAAGAGACGGTGGAAACCTTTGATTGTACGTTCTTTTCCTACCTATAGGTCTTGTGATAACCCTCTCGTAGCATCGGAACTCTTGCCTGAATGGCATAAATTTTCACTACACCCACAACTGCTGAAAGCACTTTACTCGAAAGGCTTCAAGTCACCTACACCTATACAAACCGCATCTTTACCAGTGGCATTCGCTGACCGAGATGTAGTTGGGGTTGCACAAACCGTTTGTTAACTTCACCTCCTGCCTGGCAGCACGATCTTATAGTTCTATCCTTTAGGGCTCCGGTAAAACACTTGCATATGGACTGCCTATTCTCCAATATCTTCTATCTCAGCCCCGACCGACGCCAGGCACAAAGCGACGAGTTCGGGCTCTGATTCTCGCACCCACACGCGAGTTGGCGTTGCAAGTGTCATCACATCTCAATGCCTGTTTGAACCCCATCGACACGTTGCAACATATATCCGAGGACGCTCAAAAGACCGCTTCAGAGGAAGGAAAACCCTCGAAGAGAGCAAAAGGCAAGGCAAAGGAGGGATCAACACCTGTATTGCAGAAGCCCCCGCCACATGTCAGTGTCGCTGCTATCGTTGGTGGAATGTCTGCCCAAAAACAGCGTCGCATCCTGGACCGAGGGGTGGACGTTCTGGTCGCTACCCCTGGCCGATTGTGGGATATCATGGAACATGTATGACATACAGCACCTCCTCGCCTCTGTTTTCTAACCCTCCAGACAGGATGACACTCTATCAGGCGAGATTAAGAGCCTCCGTTTCTTGGTGCTGGATGAGGCAGATCGAATGATCGAAGCTGGGCACTTTGCTGAATTAGAGAACATCCTTCGTTTGACGCTTCGCGAAAACAAGTCAGTACATAACCCTCTCAGTTAGGATTTTCTTCTGATTGTAATCCCAGGGAGGACCAGATCGAGACAGAATTCGACGGGCCGTCTGGCCATGAAGATGAGGAAGATTCGAAGGAGGGAATTCAAGATGGCCTTCAGACGTTTGTCTTCTCGGCGACGCTCAGCAAAGATCTGCAACATAATGTCAAGCGACGATCTCGCCCGAAAAGCGCTGCGAAGTACAAGAAACGTGATGAGAAGCCGGCATCGACACTCGGTAAGTCCCCAATTCAACTTTTAGTTCTGAGCATCAATCTCATCAAGCTTACACTACCGATTTTCATTTAATTTCAGACGATCTCCTCCTCCGTCTCGATTTCCGAGATCCAGACCCTGAGATTATTGATCTCAGCCCGGCTGGCGGCGTTGTTGCAACCCTGCAAGAAAGCAAGATTGAATGTCTTTCTGCTGACAAGGTCAGAACACCGTCTGACTGTACGAGGCATGAATCTGAGCATTACTCGGCTTGTATTACAGGACGTGTTTCTGTATTACTTTCTGTTACGACACCCAGGACGATCACTGGTCTTCCTCTCCTCGATCGATGGGATACGACGATTAATGCCGTTGACGGAATTGCTTAATATTAAAGCCTTTCCCCTCCATTCCCAACTGGAGCAGCGCCAGCGCCTAAAGAACCTCGACAGGTAAGACATTATCCGGCTCGTCTCGATTTCGCAGTTCTCCTTCTCCCTCTTTACTTCGACTGATGCGTACCGATCTAGATTCACCAACACCCCCAACTCTGTCCTATTGGCGACTGACATCGCTGCACGAGGTCTCGACATTCCTGCCGTAGATCATGTCATCCATTACCAGATACCGCGGTCTGCAGATTCCTATGTCCATCGAAATGGGCGCACGGCGCGTGCCATGAGGAAGGGCTTCAGCTTGCTGATGTGTGCCCCCGATGAAAAACGAGTTGTGAGAGCATTGTTGGGAAACTTGGGCCGCCGTAAGCATACTTCATCTTCTTGTGGCACTGAATCATCATATTCGTTTTGGACATAGAGGAGGACGAGATTTCGGAGATTTCAATAGAGCTTACCTTGCTGGACAAACTCAAGTATCGCGTGCAGCTTGCGCGAAAGATCGAGACGACACACCATAAAATCAAAAAAGCGAATCATGATAGGAACTGGATGAAGGAGACAGCGGCGGCGATGGAGATCGAACTCGACTCGGATTATATCAGGTACGATTTACACTTTTTTCGTCAAATTTGAAAAGTATGTTTGACACACACCACAAGCGACGACGACGACACCAAACCCACAAATCAGAAACGCAAGGCGAAGGACGCCAAAAACGCTGCCCTAAAAGCTGAACTCAAACACCTTCTCTCTCAACCGCTCATGGCGAAGGGAGTGTCTGCGAAGTATATTACCTCGGGAAGTCGACCGATAGTGGACGACCTTATCGCGGGTGCGAGTGAGTATCGAACGAATCCTTGCGCGCATACTCTGACGGACAATTTCAGATAACGAGACAATGTTGGGTTTGAAGAAGGAGGAAGCTGGGAGCAGTGTGATCGCGCGGAAAAAGAAAATGCAAACAGTGAAGCAGGAGGACGAGGCTTGGGGAGGAATTGGTACTGAGGAGTAATGCTGTCGCGCATCATCTCCACTAAGAGCTTGTGTTCGCGTCCATTCACTCGAACCACTTCTTCAGTCATTGGGACGCTGGCTTGAGTTGCCATCATGTGTTGTAAAGCCTGTTGTGGGTGTTATAAGTGTCGATGTAGGGAGGGTGCGCGACCTATCCAGTCTTGAGCTGCTCTATGACTGTGTATCGCTCAGAACGTGAATGAAGGCTGGCACCAAGCAGGGTATGCAAAAGTAATCTATTCGTTCCGCCATCTACTCTGCCTCTTCAGCAGCAGCCAGCTTCTGTTTCGACAACTTCTTCATCCGACGAACATAGCTGCATCGAAGAGTTAGCAACTCCGAGCACACCCGACATAGGGAAAGACACAGGTACGCACTCGTCATACTGACACCTGCGAAGAAAGAAGGGGTTCAGAACACAAGTCAAAGTAATATATGGCCCAAAGACATACTTCTCATATGTATGGCGTTCGTGGTCGCATTCCCAAGGCATCCAGTATTTTTCCTTGCGACAAACGTTAAGCGGTAGAAGAAGTCTGTTCCAAGGAATGGCAGTTTGGTATGATGCGCGAATGGAAGGACAGAATTAAACCGGTCGGTAAAGTTCAGTGTAACTATCATCGAATAAGAATACGGAGACGCACGCAGAGCATTGGTCTCTCCAGCCTAGAGGCACACTGTTTACCTTCAGCTCTTGTTGTGATGCCGTCGTTCCTGACGCCATGTTCGAAATGGACGTTACTTCAGAACAGGTGGACTCGTTCCGTCCGCACGCGTGTGGGTCCCGGTTTTGTGTCAAACGTTGATGGTCAACGCCGCATACAGCGAGGGTGAATATTTGGCGGCGGCACCAAAACCAAATATAGGTTCTCAACTTCTCTCCGCAGTCGCAAATTATATGTTGTGGCGATCTGCTCATGTTGTACATTATGCTTTTATCCCTAAGTACGAGATAGCAGAAAAATCAGGGAGGCAAGTGCTTTTCAGGATCTACTGTACTATTACGACCGAGTGTTCAGTCACGCGTCACAGCCAAAAAAATCACTCACCCAAAATGTTTTTCTTTTGAATTTTCGGAATTCTTTTGATTTATTTTTGGCCAATTTTTTCCAAATGTGTGAACACTTGGTCGTAATTATACAGTAATATTGTCGCAGAGTTTTGTTTGTCCCACCAATATTTCTGATCAGTCAGTGGCTGTGCAACTAAAAAATGAAAGCGAACTACAAGGTAAGCACGCTTCTCAGAGACGAGGAATACGACTGACACCTTATCATGTAGTTCTCCAATATCTGTGGGACGGTATACCGCCAGGGGAATATTGTATTCACGTCGGATGGAAACTCATTGTTGAGTCCAGTTGGAAATCGCGTCTCGGTGTTTGATCTTGTCAAGTGCGTTACTGCCATTCTATTCTGTGTATATGTCTAAATGCTATGATTCTAGTAACAAATCTTTTACGTTCGCATTTGAGAACCGGAAGAACATCGCCGCGATAGCCCTGAGCCCAGATTCTAACGTCCTTGTGAGTGTGGATCAAGGTGCGTTTCGTAAACAGCGTTCGTTGCAATTCAAGGCTCATGCAACATAGATGGACGGGCGCTTCTGGTAAATTTCAGGCGTGGTGTGGTCCTTCACCACTTCAACTTCAAAAAACCCGTAAAAGATATCAAATTCTCGCCCGATGGAAAGTGAGTAAACTGCTGCTGCCATTATTCATCAAAAGGACCAACTGAATATTGTTCAAGGTATATCGCGGTGACTCACGACGCCCACGTGCAGGTCTGGAGAACGCCAAATCATTTGGTTCGCGAGTTTGCGCCTTTCACGCTGCACAGAACTTATACGGGCCATCATGATGAAGTCTTGAGCATTCAGTGGTCCCCAGATTCAAAGTGCGTCTAATATTCTTCCTCATTGTGTTAGCTTTTTCTAACTTGGGGTATCCAAGATGCTTCATCACCACCTCCCGCGACATGACCGCCCGACTTTTCACATTGGATCCCGTGGAAGGGTTCCGACCAAAAACGTTTGCTGGGCATAGGGATGCGGTCCTGGGAGCCTACTTCTCAGCGGATGGAACGAGTGTGAGTGCGGACCCCGCGGAGCTGTTCAAGTGCTTACTCTTTTTTTTTTCCAGATCTACACTGTGAGCCGCGACGGAGCGGTCTTCACCTGGAAAGCAAAGGAATCGGACGTTGACTCGGATTCTGACGTAGAAGCACCCGTTGCCTCGACATCCAACGGTACTGGCCAGGGAAATCGCATTGCCAACACCCGATGGGGCGTCCACAAAAGAAACTATTTCAACCAAGCCAACACCAAAGTCGTTTGCACAACCTTCCACCCATCTTCCAATCTCCTTGTCGTTGGCTTCTCGACGGGAATATTTGGCTTATGGGAGATGCCCGCCTTCTCCAACATCCACACCCTGAGCATCTCTCAGGAGAAAATCTCATCGGTAGCGATCAATCCTTCCGGTGAATGGCTTGCCTTTGGAGCCAAGAAGCTCGGCCAGCTCTTAGTATGGGAATGGCAGTCAGAGTCATATGTGCTGAAGCAGCAGGGCCACTTCTACGACATGAACACTCTCTCTTATGCACCTGATGGCCAGACAATAGCGACAGGTGGAGATGACGGCAAAGTGAAAGTTTGGTCGACACACACCGGCTTTTGCTTCGTCACATTCACGGAACACAGTGCCCCCATTTCCGCCGTATCCTTCGCCAAGCACGGAAGTGTGCTTTTCTCTGCCTCATTGGACGGCACCGTTCGAGCTTACGACCTAATACGATATCGAAACTTCCGAACTTTCACTTCTCCATCACCAGTCCAATTCTCCTGTCTAGCCGTTGATCCTTCAGGCGAAGTGGTAGCCGCTGGTTCGACAGACTCATTTGAAGTCTTCCTGTGGTCGGTCCAGACTGGGAAGCTTCTCGATGTACTTTCAGGTCACGAAGGACCCGTGAGTACCCTTGCCTTTTCTCCATCTGGGGCGAACCAGTTGGCAAGTGGCTCTTGGGATAAAACAGTTCGCGTGTGGAACGTCTTTGGTCGTTCCCGTGCCGTGGACCCACTGGGCCTTACTTCGGATGTCCTCGCCCTTGCCTTCCGCCCGGACGGCAAGGAGCTCGCAGCCTCCACCCTCGACGGCCAGATCACATTCTTTGACATCCAGGAGAGCAAGCAAACGAACGTCATCGACGGACGGAAAGACGTCTCCGGCGGTCGCAAAGCCGACGATCGCGTTGCCGCGGCAAACAGTTCTTCAGGAAAGGCATACAACAGTCTCGCCTACACCGCTGATGGCCGCTGCCTCATTGCCGGCGGTAACAGCAAATATGTGGTCCTGTACGACGTGCGAGAAGGCGAAGGGGTGATGGTGAAGAAGTTCCAGATCTCGGAGAACCTATCGCTTGACGGTACAGAAGAATTCCTGGACAGCAGGAAGGTTAACGAAGCGGGCATTAACACCGATCTTATCGACTCGCGTGGGGACGAGAGCGATCTAGAGGACAGGATGGATATCAGTTTACCGGGAGCGAGCCGGGGCGCAGGCGACATGTCGATACGGCGCTACAGGCAGGAGGCACGCACGAAGTGCGTGCGGTTTTCACCGACAGGGCGCGCATGGGCAGCTGCGTCGACTGAGGGCCTGCTGATATACTCTCTGGATGATTCCGTCACATTCGATCCATTCGACCTCTCAATCGACCTTACGCCCCAAGCTGTGCTCGAGGTGCTGGCGAACCGGGAGTATCTCAAGGCGCTGGTCATGGTGTTCCGCCTGAACGAGAAGCCGTTGATCCATCGAGTGTATGAGGCCATCCCAAGGGGGGATATTCGGCTCGTTGCCCGTCAGCTCCCATTTGTATATGTTCCTCTGCTTCTCCGATTCGTCGCAGAACATCTAGAACAAACACCACATATTGAGTTCGACTTGGTCTGGATCAACACATTGCTCATGGCACACGGAAGGATTCTTAGGGACAGGTCCGGGGAGTACGCCAGCGTCTTCAGAGTCGTGCAAAAGGCCCTTTCGGACTCTGAGCAGTCGATATCGAAACTGTAGGTTATTTTTGTGCGTTTTTTGTGCCCCCTTTCTAACGGTGTCCTTAGGTGTGATGACAACTCGTCGGCTTTGTCGTATCTCATTGACCAGTCGAAGAGGAATAGTGATACCGATATCGATATGATACCCCCTTGATAGACACCACCCTTCGTGGTATTCTCTCAACTCCACGTTGGGCTGATTTAGGTTTAATATCATGGGGCTGCTTTTGGTTCCGTCGACAGTTTCGGCTAGTGAACCTTCCTGCCGCCGATTTCGCTGCGGGTGAACCAGAGGATACCATACTTGTCCATGGCGAATACACAAAGACGGTCTCCCGGTGGCTGATGCTCTAAGTACCTAGGTTGTGGTACAGTTGGCAAGCACTCCGATTCAAGAGTTCAAAGATCTACTTCGATGCATAGGACCTCCATAGTCATAATCTAGCTTTGTTTGCAATGAAGGTGGCCCATCCCGTCTCCAATCGATGCGATTGAATCTCGGGTGGCGTCATGAAGGCCATTATACATTAACTCTATGGATACAAAATACAAAATGCGTTGTTTGGGCAGAACGAAAGAACATAATACAACAGCCAGATTCTCATGCACCTACAACTTCTTCATGCCGTGGCCAGCAACGCCAGGGAGTCGACATCTTCTTGCCAACCATCCGAGTCATAGCTGCGGAACAATTTTCCCAGTCATGCCTTCCTTCCGTCTGTGCAACTCTCGTCAACGCCTGCGGCGCAACTGCAAGCTACGCCTCACCTACCAGCCTGTTGGTTCTGGGTCGGGTTCGGGCCCTGGTGCCGCTTCTCGACATCGCGGTAGCCCCAATAGTATACTAAACCAGTAACGCCCAGGAGCGCCGCCATGCCCAGGTACTTGCGGTGTGATGAGCAGCCCTCAGTGTGGGTGTCCCGGGATCGCACAGCAGTGGACGTACCAAGTTGTTTTTGTTCCCTGTACTGTAGGCCCTGTTGGTGCCTGGGCTGCTCGCTGTTTGTTGTCGGAGGGGAGTGCGGTACAACATCTTCGTGTTTGTAATGCGGTTTGTGCGTGTGAGCAGGTGGTGGGAATTTCGATGTTCGATGAGGTTCGAGGACACAGCGTTATATAGTCATGAGCACTGACGTCATCGCTGACTCTGCATGTCCATGCGATTTCGAATGTTCTTGTGTATGCTATTGTAGGCTGCGATTGGCTTTCGTGTGACGGGGCGTCTACAGGAATCTCTGTGAATCCATCATAGCATTCGCCGCTCCTGCTACAAAGCGTCACTTGCTCTACAATTGCACGGAAAGTGAAGAACAAGTCAAAACAAATAAATAGGTGCTGTTAGTAGTAATATGTAGCAGATCTAAAATCACAAGAACCGGTTTGACGACACATCCAATCCCTTGGCCATCCGTAGCATAACAATATTCGAACTCAGGCTCGAGAACTGCAAAGCCAGTCAGCGCCACACGGAGCACCATAAGTCATAGTTCACGTACCCCATTGCCCACAAACACCTCTGCCTTCTCCGCAATAGCCATATCCGCAGCCATCGCAACATACTTCTGCGCCGAATCAAGCTCCAGATCAAGACTGCTCCTCAGATCGTCCCATCCGTCTTTCTGCAACGCGCTCTTCAGCCCATTCAGGAACCACCCCCACGCATTCGTCAGCACATACACCCTCCGCAGCCCTGGGTTGTCCTTCCGTAGCGCCCTAAGCCGATCTACTAGCTGCTCGACTGTTGGGAGGCAGTGCTGCATGTAATAGGCGTTGAACTCTTCGCTCATGGGCTTGTATGGCGACGGGTCGAACTTGTCTGGTAGTGATGGGTGCTGGTTGAGGCCGTTGTATGAGCTCCGCCAGCCGGCGAGACGCGGACAGTGGCGCCGATAGTCGCCGCGGCGGAGGTGGATCGCGACGAGGCCCTCGAGCGTGCTCTTCGATGAGACATCGAAGAGGGCCTTTGCAGAGGCGGGCTGGAGGACGGGGAAGTTGCGCAGGACGGCGGACTGGACGAGTGGCGACCAGAGGTAGTCGGCGAGGATGGGCGACGCGGATATGCCGGGCCATATGGAGATTATCCGATCACTACCGAAGAAACTAGATGCGTCAGGTGAGGTCAAGGAAAATAAGGAGGAAGAGCGATCAGAGAGAGTGGGTGGGTGGTGCAGAGGATGGAGCGCTCACGGGAAGTCAAAGATGACTTTTTCCCTCGAATCGATCTCCACGCACTCGTCGAGTACATCCTTCAGGCGGGCGACCCACCAGTCGAGGATGATGCTGCCCTGCACGTCGCCTGGCGCGTCTTTTGAGCTGATGATGCGCCGCTTGTTGGGCGGGCAGACAGATTCCCAGAATTCGGCACTGATGGCAGGGGTTTGTGGTCTGGGCATGGGTCCGCCCCCAGTAGGTCCGGATATAAATGCATTGAGGGGTATCCGCACGGGGCGTAATGCAAAGTCGTAGATGATATAGGGGAAAGGTAGATGGGACCAGACGTAGTCTTCGAACACGAAGGAGCGGTTGGACGCGTATGCCACGTAGTGTAGGAGGAGACTGCGAAGCTATTAGTAGTCGTTTTGTAGAGATGTGACGTGACGTACGCTTCCTGGAGGACATTGTTCAGCCCATGTCCCCATACATGATCTGGGAACCGCAGGTACGCCCTATGTTCCGTCAGGGCCAGCGTTAGATTATGTTGGGGTAGGTGCCTTTCGAAGGCACGGATGTCCTCAAAACTGGGAGGTATGCCTGACCATAGCACGCCGAAGGCTAGGAGAAAGGGTATTAGCGTTATGAAAATAAGTATCCGGCGCAGTGTCAGGTGGTGGAGGCAAGCTTGGACTCGGGAGCGGCGCCTGCGGGAGGCATTGTGCGGACCGGTGGATTCGTTGGGGAGAAGCTCGTAGTCCTCCTCAGAATAGCGGCGGTCTGGGCTGTCGGTGAGTCTACGTGCAATTCGACGCCATAGGTCCATCGACACGAGGTGGTAGCTCTTCTCTCCCGCTCGATGGCTGCGCCGCAGTGCTATACTAATAATGGCCAATGTCGGCTAAATTTTGGCGAGGTGCCGACAAGAGTCAAATTTAATATGTACAAACATAGATTTTCCATCCAAGAGCTCAGCCGCCAGCGCTCAGCACTCAGTTTGATCTATACAGAGAGTGGCTTGTCAAGCGCTCGGAAGGTGCGTGCTACTGCCCTTGATGAACTGGGCCGAACTTATTCTACGTCAGGCTCCTCTAAAATTCTACTCCTCGTGTCTTCGCTGGCAGGACGAGCGCGAGCATCAATCCCGTCGGCACCGAATAGATCATCATGGAAAAGGCTCCTGGGATCGATTTGCCGACGCGTTGGCGGTCATAACCTCCGGCCTCAAGGAAGACGTTTCCTTCGAACTGCGGGAGAGACCACTCTTTTCACCCGACGTTGATCTAGATGGAGATGAGGCGGCAGCGGAGAGGTACCGCTTCGGTCCGCTGAATGATTGCCAATGGATCGTCGGGGGCGTGCAGAACTGAACCTTGATCGTGGCCCTTGTAAGTCTTTCGTCTAATTTTTTTAGCCCTTGCACTATAATTGATGAACTAGCTTAGGGATTGAACCTCTCTCGTATTTCATTGCCACTGTGCGCTGCGAACTGACTTATGTCGAGAGTTCCGGCACAGTTTCGGCGGGGTCCATTCGTGTCATCATCTCTATACAAGCGGATCCTCCACATGTACATGGTTGTGCTCTCCCTTGTTCTACCTCCAGCGGAACTCTGCTCCAACCTTATGGCACCTGACTCCAGCGAAGCCAACATCCGGGTCGCAGCCGAATCCGGTGCCAGCATCAGGTCTGTCATTGACGGGCAGTATGCCAAGGTTGCGCCATGCTTCACTCAAGCGCTGTTCCACTCTATGTTTCTCTACGACGGAGGCGTTCTCCCAATTCCTTCTGGCCTTCAGTTCCCCAACCTCCCCGCCGACTTCGACCCCTACCCTCCCGACAAACAAGTGTATATTCGTCGGCATCATCGTCTCATCATGCATCAGAAGGCATACAGTACTGATTGACGTAAACAAGCTAAGAAGCTTTTGAGGTCACGATCCCCGTCTCATGATGAGTGGCCTTGGCGACATCGCTATCGTACCAGTGCAGGGTGCTGTTTCCTCTGGACAACCTTAGCCCCGACTTGCGAGTGGAGCTGGATATGAATGAACCGCTGCTAGACGACCTCCCATATATGAGGAGTCTGTCACGACCATGACGAAAGCTATTGGCTGTCTGGGGGACGGGTTGGTCGCCCATGACGAATGGCAGAATGCATTGGAAGGATGTCGACGTTTACGGATACTCTGGGACGAGCAGGCGGAGGGAAAGCTATTCCCGCTCGAAAACGGGATGTATTCTTTGTTTCTGTCCCTCAATGCATACGGGATATTCAGATTCACAGAATCCCATGCGTCACTTGTTTTAGACAGATCCGAGAACGAGACTAGATCATCCGTTTGCCTCCCGCAGTCCGCAGCTTCAATCGCCCTGATTACTATCCAAACATTTCATTCCGTACTAGACAGCCACCGTTCAACCCTCAACCATCTTCCAGAGTTCTCAATTACAAGTCGGGAATATAACACCTTGCAGTGTCGGCTATGGCGAAACGAACAATGTCTTGGGCTTAATCCTGACTCAGCGGGGAAAAGATTCATACACCGAGACTTCGAGGGTAGTCGCGGTCATCTCGGTAGATTAGGTTGGGCGGATGAGTTCTCGTTTGGTTTGGGATTGCGATCGAACAACAAAACGTCCAACATTCAGTCACGACTCACCCGGGCATGCCGTCGATGCGGTTCGTTCGCAGGTTCGAGTCAAACGAAAGTCAGCAGCTCGACAAGGAGCTCATCGTCATACCACAACTCCAGACAAGCTGATAACCTCTCCTTCTTGACGTCGTACAATGATCGTTCTTGACCTTCGCTCACCCCCTGAAAGCCACCCTGTAACCACCTTCTCGAGTAGGGAGCTGACCCAACGCAGGTAACTTAGTAAGTCTTGTACACTGTTTCTTTGGTACCTGAAGCCGGTTTTGGAAACTCCTTGGATGGCGGTATCTATGGCGTCCAGGGTTAACTCATGATGAAGACGATCGACTTTATAACTTACTATTCATTCATAGTCATCAAACATTGCCCTGACCCTGTGGGCTTCAGGCATTCCATTTCGGTCCGGAAGCCCAGTGCCCGACATTACGAGATCGAGCAAAGATCGAGAACCCTCCAGCTTGTGATATCGCACTCCTTTCAATGGTACTTTTGTGTTCCACTGTACGCACACACGCACACCCAGGGTTCTCTTCCTCATAACCCTACTCCACTTTCAATAAATCTTCGACATCAACCCGAACTTCACATTACACTCTAGGCTTCATCCATCCCATTCTGGTCCGGGAGCCCAGCGCCCGATAGAGAGTATTCAGAGCCCGTTGCACTGAATTCCTGCCGGCGGTTCTTTGAGGGTTCAACCCAGCGAACAGGACACATGGGTGCACCCCAGAGGTAGTCTTAGGCTTCCTTGCAGTCCTAAACAATCCACGCCAGACGCACCCTCTTTGAGTCGATACTGCGCCCTTCTAAGCCAATTTCGACCGTCCAGTGTGGCCTTTCATCTCCAAAGCCACCCCCGGTTCGCGCGCCAGTGCCCGATCCACAAACGAGGCCCAGCTGCAACATCGTCATCCATGTCCAATGATACAGTGGCGCCCAATTCCAATCACACATCAAATTCGCCATTGCTATAGCCTGTTGGGATGTCCGCGGCGACTTTTCTGTTCGCCTGACTGCCTCGAGGGCAGGTGTTGCGATGCAACTACTACCGCAACCGCGAACGCGCCGGACTTCAATGACAACTCCCTCTCATTCGTCAGTACCACGAGGACAAGGTCAGATTGTCGCGGGCTTTGCAAAACTACCTATTTTGGTCCGCCAGACTTGGTTTGATTTCTCATGATAAGGTGTCCCAGCAAAGCAGTCGTTTGGCCGAATACGCACTGTCGACGTGCGCCATGTCGGTGGTTCGCGCACGCAGGCCTCACGCGGATGCATCCGACTGTTTCGCTCTCTCTTCCCGCCCGGGTTCCTCCTTCTCCCGTGGCACCGGACCTTTGGTCATCTGTTTAAAGAGTTATGGCCTCGTATGTCCATCGGCGTCACAAGATGATCAACCTAAGGCGTTGTCCGATTGTAACTCATCCCCAGACAAGGCTTCTTCCAAACATTGCGCAGCGCTCGGTGCGTCCTAATCTCCGATTCTGCATCTTCTCTCATGCTCGTTCGACCGCAGAAGATATACAGTACAGTGAGGGATGCACTTCTCAGAAGCTTTTCGTTCGTTTTCAGGGCCACCATGATGTCTGAATCTCTGTCACCCACCCTGAAGGCCTGAAGTATGTGTTTATAGCCTCTGCGTATATCCTTACGCTACAAATAGCGAATGTCACCTACCTCCATGGATCGAACCGTAGGGGCAATCGTGCCACCACTGCCACTTAATTCAAAGCTGCAAAGTTGGGGGGTCCCCATTTCTTACTGATTGGTCCTTCGTAAGCTATCATTCGTGAAGGATTACGTCTCTAAACCCGGCCAAGAAACTGAAGGAAACTTTGACCGACATCAAAGGAGATAGATCTCTGTGTTCTTTTCTCAGGTTCCTTGCTCTTCTCAAGCTGTCACCCACCATGATTGAAGACCGGCATAATTGCACGCCGGATTGGGTCAGATCGCCTCGTGAGTATGCTCCAGTAGGTCCAGTGCTTTGAATGAACCTTCCCTTCGCGCGCTGCTTGATAGCGACTAACTCCGAGATCGTGTTGACCTACATAGGACCCTGGATATGTTTGGCATCGCTATACTAAGCTACGACTGTGCACAAGCTCACACTATGCCTAACGGATATTAGGTCTTCTCGCCTGGCACAAAGATGACCACAGATAGTGGCACTGAATGTCAAACTGTGATGGACACTGCCTCGTCTTATCTCCTTGTTCTGTTACTCTTCAACTTCTGCGGATCTGTTTGCGGACTTCACCAGCGTCCACGCCGGCCAAGTGCATGCCAGTGCAAGTTCCCACTGGCAGGGACAGTGATACTCGTTCAGCCAAGCACACCGCATCCTGCCTTGCTGGTGACACAGGCAGTGCTTCTTCTTCACCATCACGATTCGCGAACAGGTGCGATCTCGTATCACATCTATCACTCGACCTGCGCTGAGAATAGACGCGTTGACGAGCGGAGGGTCAGAACTGCCGAATTGAACACCTAGGAATTCGGGCACCTCGTTTGCCTATATGCCTGCGTTTGAGGGTATGAGTTACGTTATTCATCGGTCGTGCCAGTGGGGCCTGACATTGAGCGTACGTATGCCACGTACTAAAGCCTGCGTTATCGTTGCTCTACTTCAACTTCGTAGCTTGCAGCTCTTGACCCGGGAAGTTGGCGGGCACATGTGAATCGCGCAGACGATCGAACACGGAACGTGGCACTGACGTCAGACCCGCGTCATATAGCGTCATACAGTTGTTCTTCTCACCGATGCTTCCACCTCCCCTTCCAACGTTGAAATTTGAAACGTTAAGGGAAACATTGGAAGCGTAGATGCATTGACAATGATAACGGATGATGCTGAACCAGTGTGATTACGATAATGCAAATGATGATGTGATACATTAGATCTGTGCATGAACGAGAAGGGAAGGCGAATGCGATAAATTATGTAGGCGTATGGATAGGTCGACTATGCAGGATTGTCCTAATTGCGAGTAGACTAAATAATCCAAGGTTGGAGTTAACAAAATAAACCCAGAAGGAACGGAACAGAAACGAAAATTATGCTGGGCAAAGGCAGAGGCTGGTGGTGGTGGATGTGTAGGTACATATAGTGGACCATCCATCCATCCGTCGTGATAGCGCCCGCGCCATCGACAACAGCGTTTGTATGCTTGCCAGTGACATCAACTTTCAAGTGTCAAGTATGCGTATGCTGTGCTTTGCGGTCCCGGCATGTCGTGTGTGGGATTGGACTCGATTGCAGCCTTGGACAGGCGAAGGTACGATTGCTTCGAGCGCAATGCGTCGGGGCTAGCGCCCGAGGGTCTGTGCGCATAACTAATGTGTGGAGAGGCGCGTATGTCGTTTTACCATGTCAGGATGATGGTCGAGAGGGTGATCTGGGGTTTTTCACGGTACTCCAGGACGCCCACTATCTGCGCGCGAGATATCGCCAATATGAAGGATTGGGCGGCTGTAGGCGATGGAAGGACGGTCAGACAACGGTCTCAGGGAATTGATGATAGATGCAACGAACCTCGGTACCGGCTTTTGAATCATCTGAAGAACAGCGATGAGAGGATGCTGAGGAAGTTAGGGCTGTAAAAAACTTACGATCTCTAATGCACTCCCAGATATCGACACCGCGACCTCGCGGATCCCAGATACAGCATTGGCTGTAGACAACCCAGTGAACATTGACCTCCCAGATCCGTGTCGCGTTGCTTATGACTACACCTGGCATTGTGTGGGGTAGAACTGGATTGGCGGATTATGATGGTGTATGTGGATGGGGCAGGAGTGGTGACAAGTTGGGTCCGGGTATGACTCGGAAGCTGGGTTATATAGGGCATGACATGTAGCGGGGCATCCCGTCCGTTTGAGCTAAAAAACACAGCCCTTTGTTACAATCTCAATCATCTAATAATGACATACTAGAAGCCCACGAATTGCCTTTCCTGGCCTAGATCTGGATTGAGATTATCGGATGGAAAAGTCCAATCGGCACCATCTCGGCACCACGCTGACATCAACCATGAACTAGCACACCTCAGATACGATGACGGACGTGTTATCCTCGCATCTATCCCACAGATAGCAGGACTAGGTTGAAAGAACCTGCAAGCAAAGGGCAGGTGAGGAGCAGCACAGCTTTGCTGAGACTCATGCGATTCGGTTTAACTTTCCATGCAGGCGGCTCGGCACGGCTCATGACTCGATATCATCTTCACTGATCTGGACATGTGCGCCCGACACAACGGTTACCGAGACAACGACGTCATGAGCAGCCCATCCGCTCCCATCCGGTCCTCGGGAACGTGTTCGTAATTCAGCGTGCGGGCCTCGTTGCGCTTTGTGATACAGTCGAAGCCCTCGTAACCCATGGCTCAGGTAACCCATAATCCCTCAGATCCCATACATTTTGTGGTCCACCAAGTCGGTGGGCGGGGATTTTGAGCCCATAACCCATAAGTCCCTGATAACCCATAAACCATACCCCTCCTCCGCCAAACCCCATAGGTTTTAGGGCTATATTTACCGTCATTCCTGACCTAATTACTAATTCAATGGTTAATTTATTGGTGATGCGCCTCTGGTAGCTGCTCAGAAGCCAAAAATTGAACCGTATAGTGGTTGTACCATGAAATAGGCTTTACCACGGCACTACTGAAACCTCTCGAAATTCTCAATTGCTACTTAGTATATTTTCTAAAAAGGATCAAGGATCAAAAAGAAGTATTAAAATCGAAGCTATCTCAACAGGAAACCATTTCGTCAGCTGATAAAGAGTGGTT
>JABCKH010000267.1:0-23134 GCA_018851285.1 Lyophyllum semitale | reverse complement strand
TGCCCAGGGTCTTGCCTGACAGACGAGAAAAGTGTATCAACCGGTGATTGTGTATCACCTGACGGTGGATGACTGTATCTATTTAATTACTCGGAATCTACGTAAATGCGGGGTATGAAGGCCGAACCTGTCCGGCGACGAGCAGCGCCCTCTAAGTCATCGCTCAGCAGTCGAGGATAGTGTGGCTCGTCAGTTGCTACTGCAGGGAGTTGAGCCAGCGACGGATTGCCCTGGCAGAAGGTAGGGGCTGTCGTGGGCGTGCACCGCTGGGGGCACATTGGCGTTGCGTGGGCGTGTTTTCTCAGATGCGTCGACTACCGGGCTGGTGTGGTGTGCCGTTGGGGAGCGTCGCTGGTGACGTGGGGGGCTTTTCAGTGAGCTACGGGTAGCATGATTAGTGCACGGGTTGGCTGGTACCGAAAGCGCACCTGGCGGCTCTCCCCTACTGGGGTCTGCCCTTTGCCCTGCCCCCCCCCCCACGCCGTTCCTTTTTCCAGCACGATCGTTCTCGCCGTTGAGGCATTCGGTGGCGACGCGGTGGCGGTGGTTGGTGGTGGGAGAGAAAAAAGAATTGTTTGCTCATGATTGCCGGCGGCACTCGAGATGTCCAAATCACGTTGTGTCGCTTGCGTTCAGGACGTGTCGGACATCTTGCTTTGTGACAATTTTGTGTCGCGCTTCGTCGAGAAGTGTTGCACTTCTCATGTGTGTGTCGTATCCTGTTTTCTTAGGTGTGTGTCGGCTGTAGTATATCCCCATCATGTAGTACATACTGCCTTTGTTAAAAATACAGGTACTCCATCAAGCAACCACAAAAGCGCTATATTGAAGCCGTATCAGAAAAATTGTGCGTGGCGGCAGCGTTGATGAGTGTCGTTACGAGAGAGAAATAGATACTAAGATTCTTACAACTTTTCTCGTCCAAATATTTTATGCCTACTTGTTGGAATAGCCGAGCACGTGTCAATCACGATACGTGGCTTGGTACTATACAGGTAGTTTATGCTTGTTTGTACCGAGTAGTGTAGATGCTCGGGATGTCCCTTACGGACTCTTCGAGCACTTGTAACAAGCGGGCTCTGCTATATCCGAGCCGGTTTTCTGTCTGAATTCCTACACTACTGTCTTTCACCGGTCCTTGACCCCCCCCACTCCTTGACGCAAAGGCCGATTTTTCACATTCTGAAGAGATGTCGTACTGGCTCATCATTACCAGTCGGTTGGGAGGCCTTCCGTCCCCAACTCGACTTATAGGTGGCTGTTACCTGTGTACCCGAAGACCGATTATATGCCAGCAGGAATGCAAGTTACTGTAAATCCAGTGGTCTGGCTTGGTTCTAGACAAGATTATGATAAACTCGTGGCAGTATATATAGCAGAACTACTAACCATATGACAAATTAAAGAAAAATCGTTTGAAAGCCTCGTAGCACTGAAGCACAATGCGCCTGTTGTCGAGAGGCATCATGCCCTCGATACTCGCATTATCAGGGCGAGGGAGCTCGGGGATATAGCCAAGAACAACTGTAGGAGTGACTGTATTCTCTCCATACTGTGAACACCGCACAAGTTCTGAGGTGACGGGAATTTTCACAAACGTGGGTAAAGAGCCAGATATGACAATGCCTGGGATAACCTGAATTCTATATTGATGGGCCTGTCTGACAAGCCAGGGTAACGAAATACGAACCATACTCTCCAAAGGACGTTGCGTCCTTCTTACCATCTCCTTATTATGGTATCCGAAGGCAGCTATAGCACCCGCCACAAGCTGAGCAAATGGGTCTCCAGGATTAGAACGCTTGCACTCCTGGACGAGTAGAACGATGGCGTCGGCCTCCGTATCTCGATCAATGATACACGCGTCAGGACTAGTGTATGTTTCCTCATGGGAGATTACAAACTGCAGCTCCATGTGGGTACGGACGACGCGGGGACGACGAGCATAACCAATGACATGAAACAGCGCGACCACGAAATCCAGGACTGCAGAATCCGCCCCATCTAGCTCTGGAGGTGACATTGCAAGGTCAAGCTGGGCGAGCAGATTGTAAACTGTATCATCGACTGCATCCTCTGCCTTGGTAGCTATTAGGACCTCCTCGTGTATGGCATTGGAAAGCGGGGGAAGGACGGGGGTGTCAAAGAAGGTTGCGGCGTCCTGAAACGATATACTGATTTTATAATGGTCCAGATCTTGATAAGTCCAGTCGTGGCCTGGCATAGCGGTCGAAAGTAAGGGAATGAGACTTGTATGAGACTCTAAAAGCTGTTGTTTACTGTTGCTTAGATCTAAAGCTTCTTCGCCCATCTCACTTCATCACACTGGAATGAATAAATTTATTTCTTTTGCGTTACATATACCCGCCTCATGTCGAACAATACCAAAATCTCTCCCACTGACGAAGAGCTCACGTCCGCTCTGGTGACACTCAAAACCAGATATCCAACCCTCGGCATCGCTAAGACTCATGCCCTCCTACTCTCCACTCACCCGCACTGGAGCGTTAGCGAGAAACGCACTCGCAAGGTGCTGCAGAGTGAAGGGCTGATCCTCGACACGCCTAGTTCTCAATTAGGAGCGGACATCATCTACCCCTCATCGCGTCTTATCCCCGATCTCGACATACCCAAATGGACAAGCAAGGTACAGGTAAAGTACTTTGACAAGCGAAAGGGGAAGGGGCTGGTAGCGATGCAAGCTATAGAGGAGGGCGAGGTGATATGGAAAGAGGATCCTTTCATCCTTGCTCCAGAATGGTGCATGCATCTTTTTCTGTGTGACCGATTCGCCTAGATTCAAACCCAGGTTTGCAGGGAACTATTTGACTTGCAAGCATCCTCAGCGGCTTGCGGGTTCTGCTCTACTCTCTTAGAGGCGTCCTCACCCCTCACGCTTCCGTGTCCTGCATCCTCCTCACATGTGTTCTGCCCATTCCGTTTCTGCAATCGGCTCTGCCTCTCGCGCTCCGCCAAGCACCACCCGCTGCTATGCCCCTCACAGAATCCAGGTTGTACTCCCCTAATGAAGATCATTAAGGACACACAGTGGATGGCCCTCCATGCCCTGGCACAGTGCACGTCACGTGTTTTGCTTGCGGGCCAGCGCAGCGCTGGGGAGGAGGATCGCGACTGGAAGACTGTCACGGGTTTCGCAGAGCTGGGCCTGGAGGAGCGTTTCAAGCAAAGCTTTAATCAGTGAGTGCGTTCTTACGTGGGCCCAATCAACGCTCACTTATGATTGATGTAGGTCAGGCATGTCTGAACCAGACCGGAATTCCTGGAAGAAGGCACACAATGCTTTCTTGCATGCCTTCCGGTCGCCCAAGAGTCCGGCTGATCAGAGAAGTCTCGCTAAAATACTGAAGAAGCCGGTGAATCCTGTGATTGAGAAAGCGTTGTTTGATTATGACGGATTTCTGCGAGGCCTGGGTCGAATGAGCCTAAGTAAGTCCTTATATCATTATGCGTCTCCTGCTTGAATTCCACCCTAATAACGTACATCGATCACCCCGCATAGACTTGGAAGCACATGGCGGCCTGTACACGCTGCACTCGCACCTGAACCACTCCTGTACACCGAATGTCTCGGTTCGGCACAACGACCGGCGCACATCGCTCTCGCGCATCGCGATGATTGCGAAGCGCCCCATCGCCGATGGGGAGGAGCTTTTCGTTACCTACGTGAATCCGGACATGGATGTGCGGAGACGGAGGCAGGAGCTGCAGGCGTGGGGATTTGGCGACTGCATATGTGTGCGATGTTTGCAGGAGGCAAAGCATTTGAAACCGGAGGACGACGGCGGGATGGACGATCTAGCAGCGGAGCTTAAGGCTGGCTTGGGTGTTATGTGAAAGTAAGGCGGTTGTCATTTGCGTATTCTTGGCAGTCATGTTAATGTTTCTCTCCCTTTGGGTTTTAGTGTGAATGTATTGAGAAATATAAATAGGTCGCATCGGACTTTTGAGGCAAGGTTCCCGTATATACCAGAGGTAAGCTACACGAGCCGGTCAGAAAACGCTGAAGCGTACTTCCGACAGTCAAGGCGCGGGGGAAAAGTATGTGCAGTTGCCCTTCTATTTCCTTTCAGGTCTTGCTCCTTTGAGTATGCGCCTTCTGAACGTTCTTGCGAATTGTGCGTCTGTGGCCCGAATCTTTGCCGAATCCATCTAAAATACACATACGCCCAGGCTCCCGCCGTCCCTCTTCTTGTATAGGTTAAGGAGTTGAACCTTTCAGACCGAGCTGGGACAAGAAAAGTCACAGCACAATAGCCCAGTGCTTGCTATTTGGCTATAAAGCCATGAAAGTATGTATACGGGGTATCCTAAAGCATGAAACAGGTCCAACCAAGGTGTCGTCCAAAACTACGTTACAATATCCCGTCCTATATGCTCTGATTTCCTGAAGAAGACGTCAGTCCGACGTAGTCAAAACAGAGCAATTCAACTCACGGGGCACCCATTATTCAGAACAAAAACGCCGCAATGCCCTCATATGTCCAACCTACCTTCACCGCATTGTCCCTCTCAGCAGCTGACATCGTATAGAAATGGTCCGTCACGGCCCCATTGTAAGAGCGGTACAGTGGCACCCCCCCACACACCCCATTTAGGCAGACATATCCCACAATGCCCTCATACATATACCCAAGGCGGTTTATGGCGTTGTCCCTTTCCGCCGCACACGTGGTGTAGAAGTGGTCCCACGCGTCGTTTCCGTTCCAGAGGCGGTAGAAGGGGACCGTCCCGGGCTGCGGGTCTGAGAAGACGTAGCCGGTCGTGCCTTCAGCGGTGTATCCGTAGTGCGCCACGGCGTAATCCATCTCCACGGCATTGGTGGTGTAAAAGTGGTCCCTCGCCCCACTGCTCCAGGCCCGCAAGAGGGGGACAAGGTTTCTGGGATCCCCGCAGAGGGCGGGGCTTGGGTCATGCGCCTGTCGGGGGCTGGGATTAGAATCGTGACGCGTATTGTGGGGAATAGTACATATGCCCACCTCGGGTGAGGGTGTGGCGACGGAAACAGCCAGCGTAGATGCGCGAGCGACGAGGGTAATGAGGAGGACGGCAGCACATGCAAGTGCGAATTTCATATTGGTGTTCGATGATTGGAAGGTGCGGGGTGTTGTGTTAGCATCCGCTGCCTTTAATTATATAACATCCCAACCCACGAGGCGATTCGGGAAGGTTGGTTGAGGATTAGCAAAGTACGTGGTTCTCGGGAAGCTCTATGGCACGAGTATTCGACTTCGACTGACTTCGGAAGTTAACAGGCCTGTCTGGACAGAGAAGGACAAGTTGCTTTTCGGATCGAATAACTTATAAGGCTAGACCATACTATTCGCAGCTCGTTTAAGTAAGTAGACCCAATTTCACAACCTGAAGGCTGACAGTAGAAGGGTGATCTTCGTCCAAGGACACCCGGGGTAAGGTCAACAAAATTCCGTTTCGTCGAAAGGAAGGCAATCCTTATCGGCATCACGAGCATGGATGTTTAATGGGCTGCAAATGGGCTATATGATTCCCTTAATCTATCGCGTCGAGATTCCACTCTGAAATGCAAATCAGACACAAGTCCCATGTATCTTGCTTACTTCCACTATGACTGACCCCTATCGCGTCGAGATTCCAATCTGAAATGCAAATCAGACACAAGTCCCATATATCTTGCTTACTTCCACTATGACTGACCCCTATCTTTGATCATCTATGCGTGCAAGAATAATTGTCTCATTTTTCTTGCTCCCCGACCATCAACGGCAAAAATATGCAGAACGAGCAGTGAGACATTCCGACCTTTGGTCATCTAAAGTCGATGCACTTACGCGAGTGCAAACAAGTGGCCAGAACTTTTGCGATTGTTCCGAACGGGGAAACAATATCCACCGTTTCAATATTCCTTTCAAATCCAGGCTTGCGACGGGAAAAAATTGTACCTGGGCGACCACTTTAAATTTTGCTTTTATGATCTCTTCTGGAGTGCAGATCACGGTTCGTGACGATCTTGTAATATCGCTACTACTAATCTCTTCTTTAGATCAATGAAAACCGCGGCGATTGCGAGTGTCATGATTCGACCATTCATGGACCTTGGTTTAATGCTTCTATAAACCAACTGGACCTCACCAGGGACTTTGACAGTGCGTTCCGGTATACCCTAGATCGGTGCCAGATTCAAATATCTCTTACACCGCCTCCTGAGGAGGTGTCCATCCTTCAGTCCTCGCCTCTTCACGCCAATGTACAAGATGTCAGCAGCGTCAAGGCGGAGAAGGAGAAAATTCCAAGCGAGGCTGCGCCGAGCACCAGCCCATTCCCGCGGATATGCGACACATGCGGCAGCTCCTTGAAGACTGAAGGGTGGTGGAAAATAATGACACAACTCAGTCCGTCCCGTGGACTCGGACATGTTCCTGTCGAAAGCAAGAAGGCTATGGTGTGGGAATACTTGCCTTATGATATGCTCTCTGACCAGAAATTCGCCAACACTCTAAGCTTCCCTGTCCCTCGACCGGCGATCGTTTATGGATTCAACCCACTTCTTGCCCTGCCTCATCTAGTAGTTGATGTCTGGACATCATGGTCGGTAGCGCCACGGCAAGTCCAAGACTCAAACAACTTGCACCCGCCCCAGAGTTCCGCAAAGGATGCGCCACATATATATCCCAACTTCTCGCACCGTGTGTCGCTCAACGTGGATTTTCAGAAACTTCGCCATCGTACAGACGAAAACATAGTCACCAAAAGCACAGAGTACGAATCCGAAAGTTTTACCATTATCGGTGCATCGGCGTCGGTAAATACAAATAAAAGGTCCTCTCTTGTGGATTTATTGAGGAGGGTGCGTATGAGTCGAAAGGAGGTAAGAATCATACACATCCATGGCTCGCCTACGAATCCAGTGTAATGACGCCATATAGGACTAGAACGTATATTTCAAGATTACATGTGGGTCCCATTGCTTGAAATCGAAGTCGGAAATTTCAAGTGTGGGGAGGGTACTCTCAGGGGCAGCAGGACAATTTCGACTCGGAGCAATAAAAAGCTCAAGTGTCATGGTTAAGTAAGCCTGTTGTAACGGGCAGTCTACCAGAAAGACGCCTGACGTTGGTTGTGTTTGGCAATGGCCTTAGGCGTTGCTTATTCTTATTGTTTATACATTATTTGTACACAAGTTCTCTTTTTCGCAATACAGTCTGGTCAAGCTCTGTTGTGACTCGGAGAACCTGTAGCAACTGCTACACCTGTAGAAGAGAAAGACGCTTTGACAAGTCAACTTCCCATCCATATGATAGAGATCTTCGGCCCACAATCTACAGGTATATCATGTCAACAGTCAATCAGTTCGGGACCAACTTCGGGGACGATCCTGCATGATCAAAAGCAGCAAGTCGTGTTTTTTGTAGTATTTTCCGCGTCTTTTTCTGATTCTACCCATTTTATAAACCTACCTTTGATGTCATACTCTAGTAACATCCTCTCGTCATCATTGTCTACTTATCGTCGAGGCGCGTGCAAGGTCTCTACATCACACAAGTTAAGCAAGCAAGCCAGGGTGAAGGGAGTAGAGATGAGAACGCACCCGAACGCCGATTCGATACAGTTCTTGATTTCCTTGTAGCTCACGACGAGGCATGACTGTTCGTCTCGCGCAACAAGCATGACCCTTTCGTCGGTGCCGGCGTCGAGCTGGAATGAAGTGATCAAGATAAGAAACAGGAACAGGACAACACTTGGAAAACTGCGGACTTTGTTCAAGCAAACCAGGACATGAGATAAATTTACAATGGGATTCCCATGCTCGTCGACCTGGTGAAAAACGTAGTCGCGGAACAGCTTGATGATATAGCGGTCTCCTGTCTCCGACCATCGTGGTTCACGAGCAAACCTAGTAAGCGAAGGGGTGAGAGTTAGGCCGAACAAAACCCTAAGATAATGATGGACGCACTCTGGTCGTTCGTTGATGAAGCCGAATTTACAGAGTAAGCGCACTAGCCGAGCATTCTCCAACTCGCTCAGAAGCTCGTTTTCCAAACGATCCGTACTACTGAGAAAGAAGTCAAGATCCGATCATAGACTCGAACACGGAACAGAACATACTTGAGAGCATCCTCCATTTCCTGGATGACCTTTCCATGGACCATGTTCAGCAACTGATCAATGCTCTGCCCCGGACAACACCTCAGCACCAAACCTCATGCTCAGAAGGACCACTCTCACCCGGTGTGGACCACCCTTGCTGATCAGAAACAGAGCCGCATTCTTGACGTCAGCACTGTAATTCCTGCCCATAAAGTCCAGACTCTTCTGAAAATTCTGGCCGCTCGACGCTGTGACGTTGTTGCAGCACAGAGCAAACAGCAGCCTCCCGAACATCGTGAGATCCTCCTGCTGCAGCATGCCAATGTCCTGGTGCGTGTCGTGCATCAGGACGTCAATGACGCCGCAGGAGCTGATCCGGATCCTGCGAGTACCAATGACTAATGTGAACTGGACTAGACAGAAAAGGAGTTCAAATCATCTGCTGACCTGTTCTGTCCGGTGACCAAGATCTTAGAGGCGTCGATCATCCGCACAGGCTGCCCAATGTCGTGCACTTTCTTGATGGCCGAAGCAATCTGAACAATGTAGGACCAGATTATTCGTTCCGAGATGACGGTCGGGAGGTGGGCTTGGAGATGCGACGAGCGGCCGTGCTGGTAGTGCTGTATGGTGGGCGCCTTCGGCTTCAGATGCACATCGAAAAGCGTCTGGGCGTCGGCGTGGTAGGCATGGACGAAAACCAGGGCTAGTTATCAGTATGTCCATTAGTCTCGTCAAGATAATCGCAAATGAGAGATGACAATCAAAACACGTACAGTTGTCGTTGAAAGACCGTGTAGTGAACGCTTCCTTGACCGAGATGATACTTGGATGCTGTATCTTGGACCAGACCTCGATCGCATTGAAAGCCGACTGGTGCATCAGCCGGTAGTCTTACCCAACATGCTTAATCAGACATTGAAGAGAAGGAGTGGCCGAATGAACTCACTCTCGATCCGCCGGAGCACATAGGGCAAGCCGTCCGATGAACGGATGGCTCGATAGACCGTCGAGTACCAGTTTCCAAGCTTCCTCCGTTCAACTGCTCCAATGCCTTCGAGTGGGACGAGAGTATGGTACCCCTGCAGCTCGTCGGGCAAGTTGGAGCCTGTGGGGATATAAATATTCCGCAAGGGCTAAAAGGAAGGAAGTAGATACATACCGATAGGCGCTATTTGTCGGATCGTCTCGCTTCGCTTTTGGAGCTGCTGTCGAAGGGATGAAGACGGCGGCACGAAATGACTGTCAGCGGTGGATGTAACAAATCCGGCAGGAGGTGCAGGGGTGTAGAGATGGTAATCTAACTGGAGGAATGTCAGGGATAGAGCACATGTAACAAATGCATGTATGCGTACTGGCTGCCGCACGTAGATCGGAGGCGAGTAGTAGGTAGAGTCGAGTGCATTCGAACCGTATTCAGAATACGCAGCGTATTGGCCGTCATCGTAGAAGTTTGGGTCTAGCTGGAGGGAAATACTTAATTGAGCACGACGAGGCAGAAGGATATGATCATGTACTTGTTCCATCTGTTTCGTGAGCATGGCTTCTTCTCCCGGATACGCATACGGATTATACACTTCTTGAGCCTCATATACCGGGTAGTCTGTCTGGCCTTGAGTAATAGGTGGCGTTGCAGAAATTCTGTCAAAAGATCAGCATAGTGATCTTCGAAATGGCCGTAAAATGACTTGCATCATGTCAGGCGGCGACTCAAGTTCAGCAGACTGCGGTGGTGGCGTGGCAGTAGTAGCAAGGGCTTTTGGGACAAAAACTGGGGCATTGAGGGCATGGGGTGTGATGGTAGAGGTGCGTGACTCTTGCAGTGAAGGCGATGGAGGACTGAGGTGTCGTCAGACAAAGCAAGGTATCAAACTACTACACGCACCCAGTTGATGATGTTTCCGTCTGTGAAACGGTGAGCCATGTACTAACTAGTCCAACGAAATACAGACCGATGGATGTGAATAAATGCAGCCCTTGTCTTGATATTTACAGAACCTGTCGTCGTACAGATCGACTTCAAACTTCTAGCATGATGAGCACTGCGAACCTACCCATGAATCATTATATTTCTACATTGTTTCTTCTGGATAGCATCTGACCAATTCGAAGTCAGGTAATTCAACATTGTATAAGGTGGGACTGACCTTTCTTCGGCGTCTTCAGCTCGTCCTGTGTGCTCGGATCGACAATCTTTATGGCCGTAGAATGTGGTCTTGCAAAAAAAGCCATTTCATAAATGAGAAAGCTTAGCTTGCAGGCTAACTGGACGGCGAGGTCCGCTGCCCAGCAGAAACAGAATCAACCCCGCTCTCGACATTTCGATGTTAAACATGCGTGTACAAACAACCATACACATAATTTCGCGTCCAAGCGAATTTATGTCCTGGAAGTCAACCAGAACTAACTCGGGGAACATCGCCAAACCTCTTCCCTTCTACTACTATAGCATCAGCCGAGGTTACAGCGCGTGGAAAGAGATATTTCTGTCATTGTCGCGATTTTCACGGCCATCGTCACGTTGACATCGTGAGTGTAAGTACTGTTCGACGGACAGCTGTTGACTTCCATCTTCCAGGTGCTTTAGGTGTGCATAACGGCTGTAGCGCTGAAATGGATACAGGCTTGATGCATACAATGCATAAATCCCCACATCATAAGTTACATGTGGCTTCCGTCCGGGGAATGCTCTAAAAGCTGAACAATGTTCGACGAGAGATAGATCTATCATCTCAGCGCTGAATGACTACATGCACGTCTCCGGAGCCTCCCTGTGTCTGACATATTTGATCCACGTTCAGCGCTCTCAAACATGACACGCTGTCTCCAATGCACCTCTGGTCCCGACAATCGTTGTTGTATCAAGCTGGTTTCAAGATATACGGGCTTACACAGTACATTTGTCACATCACTCGACTCCGGCAAAGATTCTACGGATCGTATGGGAGGGATCCCCGAAGGTATGTATGTCAACATGTGTATTCAGACCCGTGATAGAGTTCATCACGGTCACAAGCGCTCAGCTTCTATTCAGGAAACGTTCGATGCTTCACCCCAAGCTAACTTCCAGGCTCATGAAATGGTTCGTAAACCGTGTGCAGTTTGCGTAATACAATGCGCAGATTTCCGCAAGGCAAGTAGGGGTTCGATTTGATATGTCGAAAGCTCGGCTTATTTATATTGTTCATCGGCCGTGTGGTTGCTTCTCCGGACATTGATTCCTCCATCCTGCGAACACCGAATCAGACTGACCTTCAGCCATTTGGTCGAGACGGGGTGTGCTCGCCATAGGGGAAATTCAGTTCATGCCCGTGCCCCTAGACGGCTTGTTCACTTGATCGGAGATCAAAGTGCTGAGCTGGTCAAGATGGACGAAAGGTGATAAAGTGAGCCGTACATTAGGTGACGGAGAATGAGTGTATTGTGTAGATAGTGGCCGTTTTAGAAATGACGGATATCTGAGCCGAGTGTCTTTATAAGGGAAGTGCTATATTAGGCGCGAATAAGCCGGCGAGAGGTACCAGTTTACATCGTGATCAGTTCGATCCTGGTTCACTCCCTTGTCTCATTCCCTCGAGGCCGGTTCTCATTCGAGCGGACAGCAGCAATGGCCTATACACAGACCATGAGTCCCCAAGCAATCCACCAACATTATCGCGACGTCCAGGCACCCACAACGCCCCCCACCCAACGCAGACATACCTCCAGGATGCGCTTCGTCGCCGACCTCTCCCAATGCCTTTTCGATTTCGTGATCCAGCTGCTGCCGACCGCAGAGGAGATGGCAGTCAAGGAAGACGTCAGGAAGCTGCTTGAGAGGCTCATCCGGACAATCGAACCAGACAGCCGCCTATTGTCCTTCGGAAGTACGGCCAACGGCTTCAGTCTGCGTAACTCTGGTCAGCAGCTGGTCTACATCCTTATCTGCCTCTTAATCACGCTTGCCTACAGATATGGACCTCTGCTGCCTGATAGACTCCAAGGAACGGCTAGCTGCGACTGATCTAGTAACCATGTTAGGTGACCTCCTGGAGCGTGGTACGTGCGGTGCTTCTGCTCCACCTCCACGTCCTAGCTCATAGCGCTCTCCAGAGACCAAGTTCCACGTCAAGCCACTCCCCCATGCACGGATACCCATTGTAAAACTATCACTTGATCCGTCACCTGGACTTCCCCTAGGCATCGCCTGTGATATCGGCTTCGAAAATAGATTGGCACTCGAGAACACGCGTCTCCTAATGTGCTACGCCATGATTGACCCGACTCGTGTTCGAACGATGGTCCTGTTTCGTGAGTGACATCGAATTCATCTCGCGATTCTCCGTTGATTGATTCTCGATCTCTAGTAAAAGTCTGGAGCAAACGGAGGTGTGTCGTAAATTCCTAGCGCACCTGTGCCTTCATCTAATCGCGTTAACTAGAAAAATCAACTCTCCGTACAAAGGAACCCTCTCATCTTATGGTTATGTTTTACTTGTAATATACTTCCTGGTCCATGTCAAGAACCCGCCAGTACTTCCAAATCTCCAGCAAATGCCACCTTTACGCCCAATAACGACGGTATTCCCGTTCAAATCTAAACACCGGTTGCTTCTTACCTCCCTTCCCAGGAGGATACCCATCTCGCTGGGTACAACACATGGTTTTTCGACGACATCGAGCTTCTGAGGCAACGCTGGCATTCCGACAACACGGAAAACGTGGCAGACCTGTGAGTATTTCTAAGAGGGGTAGGTAACAGAGCTTGAACCATCTTCAAGGTTGATCGACTTCTTCCGATACTACTCTCGCGATTTCTCCTACAATACTGGTGTTGCGTCCATTCGGGCGGGTCTTTTGAAGAAGGAGTCGAAAGGCTGGCAAAATGACGTATGTTATTTCTCCTTGAATGGGAACATTCTAACAGGTCCATATAAAGTTCTCAGGTGGGCGTTACAACGATTCTAGGGAACGTAACAGGCTTTGTATAGAGGTGTGTAGTACGCAATCAAGGAGCACCCGCGAGGAATTCTCACCATCATCACTCATCGATAGGACCCGTTCGAAATCGACTATAATGTCGCACGTTGTGTGACTAAAGATGGGCTCTATACTGTAAACTCCCGTCCGTCTGTTAATTCTGAACTTAGCTAAAAGGCTTCTCTACAGATTCGCGGGGAGTTTATGCGTGCAGCCCGGGTGCTGTCAGCCCGCCCTGAGCGTGCCATCATCGCGCTTGCCGAACTCTGCGAAGAGCGAAAAGACGAAGACTTAGTTTCTGCACCGCCCTACATCTCCCCCCGCATATCTCTCCCGCCACAGACACCGTACACGGTCGGAAGTCAGTCCATGCGACCGAAGGGCGCCCCTTCAGCCGAACGCCTGTCCCCTCCCACTAAATTTTTCGATCCCGGACCCCGTCAATCAGCGCAGCAGGTCTCGATCCGCCCACCGCCGCCCGAACACATGCCTGAGCACATGGCTCCCAAACGGAGTAAGTGGACGAGCCCGCCGCCGGCAGAGGCGCCCTCGGCTGACCACTCGCTATTTGAGAGCCAGCTCGGCATTGGGCTCGAACTGGCTACGTCATCCACGGAGGCACGCGAGAAGGAATCCTCGTGTTACTCGTCCTCCAGCAACAGTGAGTTCCTGACTGACGAAGATAATCGCTCGGACGCTGCCGAGTCAGACGACGTCACCTCCGTGCGCTCATATACTGAGGGGTCGACTATGAATGGCCCTGGCGGGCAGCGACGGCCTTCCTGGCACGTTCGCGATACTGCTGTTCGCGTGCCCCAGGCATCGCTTGGAAGCCAGGGTCCTGGCGGGCGTGCACGGTATCAACGCGTAGGCGACACCTCTCCCAGCCACTCGTTTCGCTCGGCCTATGAACCGATACCTTCTTCCCATGCCGAACCTTCGAAACGGCCGACAGGGGAATCCCCTCGTCGGTCCCCATGGCCCTCGTCAAACACTCCCATCGGCGTCTCTGTCCCGCTCCCTCCGTCACCCGAATCTCCTATGGAGCACCCGAGCTTCGCAGACTCCTCCACTGTATTTTACCAAACGACCGTCCCGCGCTCGCCACGCCCGAACGTCCCATACCCCTCCCCTGGATCGCCCTCGTCTCTTCTCTCGCAGTACCAGTCACACACGCACCACCCGTACCCTAATATCTCTCCCGCCGCAGTCCCGTCCGATATCTTCCCACCCAACATGCCCCCAGCGATCACGTCCATCCACCACCCGCGTGCTGGCAAAGGCATGCACCCCGGCCTTGCGTCGGATGCAGGACGTCCAGCGGGCCCGGACACCCCGACGCCTGCTACATACGCATCATACTCGCACTCGCACTCGCTATCTACGACGACCATTACGGCATCCACACCGCTCCCACACGTCGCCAAGTTTTCGTCAACTGTACCTATTAGTTCCTTCAGCGCCTCCGCATCGGCGAGACGCCTCTCTGGGTCTGGTCTCCGCACCTCCTCACGTTCCCGCTCCCGCTCACGATCCCCGGTTAACGATATATCCACTCACGATGCGCGCGCCCAGTTTATCGGGCCCGCTAAGAATGGGGCCAGCTCGCCGGAACAGTCGTCGACGTCGAATGGTAGCTCGCCGGCGCCGTCGTCGACGGGATATGCTACCTCTATCTCGCGGTCTCCGTCACCCCGTTCACTCTCGCCCCCGCCGACTGCTATGCCGCCAAAGGTGAAAGCAGGCGATGATGTGATTCTCCCGCCGCCTATAAAGGAGAAAACACATAATGGGTCTGCGGTGGAACTGACGCAACCCCCGAAGCTTGAAAAGCACCCAGTGTCGCCCGGTGATAGCTGAGACTCGGGCCCGCCGTAGTACTGGCCGACGTCTATTCAACCCTCTGGCGTAGTGGCACTAGAGTTTTCGCCACCGTCGCCACCATTGCTCGATGACAAGGTCCTCCGCCTCCTGTAATATAAGGATATGCTGCCAAACAACGGAACATTTCTCGGGTTCTGAACGGATCACTCTCTTCTTGGGGGGAGAAACGCAAGCCGAGTGCGGCCCTGAACATGTTGGACCTCGTCTCGTTTCCTCCCCTCCCGTGGTCGTTTCGTATCGTGTTGATCTCTCATTTACTTTACGTCACCCTCGCATTATTAGTTAGACAAGTGGCCCATACCCCACTCCAACAACAGCACTGACCAGCCCCGTTGCTTGATTTTCGGATTTCGTCGACTTCCCGTCCTCTTGCCCCTCACCATCCACATCCGCCATCCACATCCACCAGCTCGTCTCCTCCTCCCGTCCATGTACACACGTCCAGCGCGTTTTACAACTCACGTACATGCATGCATGCACCTCCACCCACATCGTGTACCATTGATCTGTACTGGGCTCGGATTCATATTTTGGCATGTCTCTCATACAGAAACATGTTATATACTACAAATGCAAAACAATTGAAAGACAGGTGTACAGGTGAGTGGGCGTGCTTTCATTTCTATTCCTCTTGGGTGGCGAAAGGGTTCGCGATCTCTTCTGAGCCATCGACGGGGCTCAGGAGCGTTATCGTAGGGCCTCGCAGGACGGCCAGCCCTAACGAACGCGTGTGTGGCTCGGGTTCTGTTAATGTGATTAGGACACGTTCATGTCAGATAATACGGATCTTACCCTGTATCTCCTCCTCGACCTCGTCCAGCACGAGGTTCAGTAGTTGGTCGTATCCCTTGAGTATGCCTTGGACTGTAAAAATGTCAGATAATGGATAGAATATGGGAGCACCGTTGCACACCTTCCCGTCCGCCGGTGAACTTGACGCGGATGCGCTCGTTCACGTATTTGGAGAGATCAAGGATTGCCTCGCGTTTGGGCTTATCCATGGTCGGTTGTGAGCCCTGAGGACCCCCATGGCGGCCCTTGTAGCCGCTGCCAACGCCTCGAGCACCTCGAGCTGCACCGCGACCCTATTGAATGAGTCGATATGCAAAACTGGACAGGGGTGTGGGAGGACTCACGCGATCTGCCATGAAGAAGTGGTGAGGTAAGAAAGGAAGGGAAAGGCAAGGGTGGGAGGCTTTGAGGATGAATCGATGTGGAACAAAAAGCTTCGTTGTTTTTTTTTTGAAGTCCAGCCGGGCTCATACAAAGCCATCACAGACCCGTTCTTCTTCATCTCATCCTCATATCACCAGTGCAGCCTCTATCGTTCTCAATCCACCATAGCGCCCACCGGCTGCTCTATAATTCGTTTTTCCATTACGATTCCTACGAACGTCCCAGCCTATCTCTACATCAACCATGAACGCAACAGACCTTCTCACAAATACCCTCTCTCCAGGTAAGCCACTGCTCCTGAGCGCGTCTCGCCCCGCACATCGTCCTAATTCTTCTCTCTTTCATTAATCCAGATACGAATACGCGCCAGGCTGCGACAGAAAAGCTCGAAAATGCCGCAAGGGACAACTATGTGCGCCTTCGTTTTTCGTTGTCTTTCACTTCACGTTTATGCTCATCGACTGTACAATCCCATGTAGCCCGAGTACATGCTGATGCTTTCATCAGTTCTGCTTGAGGAAAGCAACCCGCTTCATGTCCGGAACGCAGCTGGTCTCGCCTTGAAGAATGCTTTGACCGCTCGCGTAAGATGCTTTTTTTTGCGTTATTTCCCCTTTCCGACAATTTTTCCCCCTTTGCCCTGTCATTTCCTAGGAGAGCGCACGGCAGATTGAGTACTCAAATAGGTGGCTCAGTCTAAACAACGACACCAAGGCGAAGATCAAACAGGATGCCCTCCTGACCCTCGGCTCCGCGTCTCAGAAGGCAGGAAACTTCGCCTCTCAGGTCGTCGCTGCTATCGCCGCCGTCGAGCTCCCACAATCACAATGGCCGGACCTTATCGAGCTCCTCTTGGGCTTCGTGAACAATCAGCAAAATACCAATCTCAAAATCGCCACCCTCCAAACGATCGGCTTCATCTGCGAGACGATAGTGCGTGTTTTTGCGGTGCGAGACGTTGTACCCCATTTCTGATCGATTCAATCAGAAACCCGAGATCCTGAGTCTCCGGTCTAACGAGATCTTGACCGCCGTTATTCATGGGGCACGCAAGGAGGAGCCGTCGACGGACGTGCAGTTAGCAGCTATCCATGCTCTGTATAATTCGCTTGAGTTCGTGCGCGAGAATTTCGAGCGCGAGGTATGTCTTTATTTGCGGATTTTGGACTTTCGGATCTTGAGCTCTTCGCAGGGCGAACGAAACTACATTATGCAAGTCGTCTGTGAGGCTACTCAAAATCCGGCAGTTGCAGTTCAGGTTGGCGCCTTTGAGTGTCTGGTGCGCATCATGTCGCTGTACTATGATAAGATGGCATTGTACATGGAGCAAGCGCTCTTCGGGGTACGTGGAACTACTGCGATAGACGATATCTGCCTGACATCTCGAACACAGTTGACTGTTGTTGGTATGAAACACTCTGACGAGCGGGTAGCGCTTCAAGCCGTCGAGTTCTGGTCGACCGTATGCGAAGAGGAGGTGGAGCTAGCCCTTGAGGCCCAAGAGGTGCGTTCATTATGTTTCCTTAAGGGCGCCCTGCCGACTGTGTTACCTAGGCCCAAGATTATGGTGAACCACCCGAAGTCGAGTCGAGGCACTTCGCCAAGATCGCGCTCCCCGAAATCATCCCCGTCCTCCTCCTGCTCCTCACCAAGCAGGAAGAGGACGCTGACGAGGACGAGTGGAACGTCTCCATGGCTGCGGGTACCTGTCTCTCCCTCCTCGCTGGCGCCGTGCAAGACGCGGTCGTCCCCGCCGTGATACCCTTCATCGAGGCACATATCAAAGCCGAAGACTGGCACCAGCGTGAAGCCGCCGTGATGACCTTTGGCTCAATTCTCGAGGGCCCAGACCCCTCTGTCCTTACGCCGCTCGTGAACCAGGCGCTGCCCCTCCTCATCGACATGATGACGGACCCCAACCCACATGTTAAGGATACGACAGCATGGACCCTGGGACGGATCTGCGACCTCTTGATCTCGTGCATCAAGCCCGACGTGCACCTACACGCGCTCATCTCGGCGCTAGTGAACGGCCTCCAGGACACCCCGCGCGTCGTCGCGAACTGCTGCTGGGCGCTGATGAACCTTGCAGACCAGCTCGGTGTGTATTACGAGGATGATGCTGATGCGCGCGTGACGTCCGGCCCTCTGTCGCCTTATTATGAGGGTGTTGTACAGGCGTTGCTGCGCGTGACGGAAAGGTGAGCTGTGTGCGTTGCTCCTGCGTTTGATTGGTTCTGACGGGTCTTGGTATAGTGCGGGCAATGAATCCAACTTCCGGACGGCAGCGTACGAGGCTATCACGTCATACCTCACACAGGCGACTCCGGATGCGATCCCTGTCGTCCAGAACACGGTTGTTGCTATCCTGCAGCGCATGGAGCAGCTTCTGGGCATGCAGGTGCGTTTCTAACCTTGCTGGTCTCTTCGGCCATTGACGTTCTGGTAGAACCAAATTCTAGGGGTCGATGACCGCAATAACTGGAACGAGCTCCAGAGCAACTTCTGCAGCGTTGTCATCGTAAGCTTCGTTTCGTTGTTCAAGCCTCATTTATGATGCCCATGATGCTCTGGTTGTAGTGTGTCATCCGTAAACTTAACGATGGCATTCAACCCCTGGCGGATCGCGTCATGACCCTCATCCTCCAGCTCATCCAGGCGGCAGGCAAGACCTCAACCGTCCTTGAAGATGCCTTCCTTGTCGTCGGATCGCTTGCATCAGGTAAGCCCCCATCTGCGACTCGCTCCACCTCCCACTAACATCGACACTCACCAGCCCTGGAGGCCAACTTCGCGCCCTACATCCAAGCCTTCCTGCCATTCCTGTACCCCGCGCTCAAAGCACACGAAGACACGCAGCTTTGCACAGTTGCCGTCGGCATCATCGGCGACATCTCGCGCGCGCTCGGCGAGCAGAGTGCGCAGTACGCGAACCCGTTCATGACGGTGCTGTTCGAGAACCTACAGAGCGAGGTGCTGAACCGCAACGTCAAGATCTCAATCCTGTCGTGCTTCGGCGATATTGCGCTCGCGGTGGGGCCGGCGTTTGAGCCGTATCTTGATACGACGATGGGCGTGCTGAGGCAGGCGGGCGCGGTGGAGCCGAACCCTGTACGTGCTTTTAGCTTATGTTCGGCGGATGTTGCTGATGTGTGTTTCTCACCATAGCTCGACTATGATCTTATGGAATATGTAGGACAGCTGCGTGAAGGTATTCTCGAGGCATATACGGGTATCGTTACAGGGTTGAAGAAGACAGAAAAAGGTACGATGCATCGCCATCCTACTCTAAATCTCGGCTCATGTCCTTGGTTGTAGTGGACCTGCTCCTTCCTCACTCTCAGCACATTTTGGAGCTCATCCAGCGGTGCCTTTCTGATGAAGAGAGGACCGACTCCCTGTCACGGTTAGCGTACGGTCTTCTCGGTGATCTGGCGGACTGCTTCCCCCATGGGCAGCTTAAGCAGTTGTTGCTCAGCAACTGGGTCGCGTCAGAGTTGCGGTCGAAGCACCGCATGCCGCCTGAGACGAAGAAGACTATGCGATGGGCTCGAGAGGTATGTCACCCACTTTCCTCGATTTGAGTCCCGACTAACACGTTGTATGAACAGATGGTAAAGACAGCAACGCAGTAGAGACTTACCGAACTCTTGTCCTTATCTCTTTTTCTGTTCATTTTTTTTTCCTTTCTCTACGACGGTTTCATTCCATCCATCCATTATCCTCTCTTGCTCTCTGTCTCATCATTTTGTTTGCATGCAGTCTTACAATCTCACACTCTTCCCGCACTCTGAAGGAGGCACCTTACACCAATCACGATTCTTGCATGCCATAGACGACGGTCCCTTTTTTTCAGCAGTAGTAGTATACTCTATCACCCACACACTCTCTACGCAGTCTTGGGGTCAATAACAACTCCATCCCGTTTCCTCTCTCGCTCCCCTTTTCTTTTTTGTCTTTTGGTTGTCCCTGCCACACTACATACAGTCCGAGATCCTCCCCGTGTATCCCTTATTCTTTCCGAAATCCTGATAACCCTTTTCCCACCTCTCCATCAATTTGCGCTTTGTATGGTGCTTTTTCTTCAGGCCTACCATCCCTCCTCTACATATGAGGCTATTTCCTCATAAAGGAGTCTATCGTCCTTGGCATGGGTGCATCATGATATATTTTATAGGCTTTCTAATAGCTGTCTTGTTCTTCAGTGTTGGTAATCCTACGCTCCACTGCGATGATGCTGGGGCACCCAGGGCGTTCTGCGGGGTTGTGTTTCCCGTACATTTCGACATGGTTTCTATCGATCCATTGATCTCTGAGTGGAATTTAAGTGATGCAACTGTATGGTTATTGACACCAGTCCTCAATTTCCGTCGCCGTCTAATCAATAATGCCAACGTCTTAGATTGGGTTTGCAATGATACGAGGAAGCGCCACACGGCGCGCGATGGCGCATTTCAGCCTCCGGAAAGGTCACACATGGTTTCTTGCACGCCAGTGACTGAGACTTTCAAATGATATGAACATAGGCATCTCGTAGTTAGATTTGCTACCGATGCCGCGGAGTAAGAAAACATCTCTTGAGGAGTCCACGAGACGAAGGAGGCTGGAGAACCTTGACCGATTTGGTATCAACTTTGGTGTTTTGGGTGAGATACTCCTTCGACGCGCGTTCAGCAGCTAGCTTCACCTGTGAAATTATATCAGCTGATGAAGACGGCGGGATAAAATAATAAGGACCAACCTCTTCAGCGTGTCGCTCTTCAATCGGGTCCCAAAGCTTGCAGGCTGTTGTTGGCTGAAATCAGGGAATAAGTTGAAAGAAGAACGCAAATGAGGATGGGAAACAAACTCGGTCAAAATGGTCATATCCTTGGATGATCTCTCTGCAGATATAGCATGAGAATGTCCCACAATTCGCATGTGGGCACCTCATTTTATTGCACTTGACGACTTCTGTCAGCGTAAGCATTGTTGGTGGTTGGAGCTTATGCTCACCCCAGCCTCCTTGATGAATGCTGAAGTGGCATGAGCGAAGGTGTATCAGGCTGGAAGAGGAAAAACCACGAACGTTTTTGACATTTGGGACAACGTCTTACTAGTGCGCCACCTAGAATCACACATAAGAAACGATACAGTGATAGGAGGCATATGGTGCACTCATTGCTTCGTCAACGTGGTGTTTTCCCTTCGAATCGACTGCTCGCAAGGTTATGTTAATGTCAAATCGATTAGGCTGAACATGAGGACACACGTTCGCAGATGTTTGGACGGTGATCCTACAGGAGGAATAAGGAGATTTAAGGCGCTCTAGGAGACTCGTAAAGTCATAGAGTAGACGTACCAGCTTCTTACACCACCTACAACTGCTAATCCCGCACACATTCTTGTTCCTGCACATCAATACTTCTCCTAGATCGTCTTCAATGATACACGCCCAGTCACAAAACGGACAATACTGCAAATTGTCCAATCCCGCTGCCTCCAGGTCCTGTCGTTGTTTCACGCGTTCCCAGAGTTCCATCATGTTTGTCGAAAGGAAACGCCGAAGCTGAGAGGGGAGTATCTCGGCAGTGCACCCAGATTGATCCACGCAGCGGATATCTGGATTATGTGAACTCAGGAGAATGGATGCATGGCTGCTCATACAACTTCTGCAGAACAAATGAGTTTCAGCGCATTGGACCATCTCCTCCTATGCGTCCTGGCATCAAGAGATATCCGTAGAAGTTACAAGAGACAACCCACAAATGGATAGCCACTGAAACAGCACCCACATTCAACCATATGCTGAACGTCTTCCTGAGTGGTGGAGTCGCTACCCCTCCCTGTATCGTGCAGAGAGCCGCTGAGCAGGATATCGACGACGTGCTCTATAACCGCATCCGCGCGTCTCAGGATGGCATCCTTGATAAGAGCGCGTATGTGAATAGGATCCGCGCCCGGTATTATTTCGAGAATACGATCCACATATGTGTCGATGTTCTGAAGACTCGGAGAAGCGCCGGATTGAGAGTCAAGCTTTGGTTTCATCAAAAGATATGTGAAGCCAGTCGAAGTGAGAGCGAGGATGGCAGCTGTTAGAGAGGATAGGAGCTCCAAGGCTGTATCGATCGTGTAATATCGTCTTCTGTGTGGTTGATAACTCTTGTGATCAGAAGATAGTTTTCGCAGATGACACTCACCGGAAGGCGTCGAAGAAAAGCATCCCCAGACAAAAGCCGCCCTCGGGTTGTCTTTGAGTCCTCTAGTAGTAGCCTGGATAGGATCCTAACTGACGCCACAACGTGTGAGACCTACCTGAAACAAAACAAAACTGAAACCACTGACATTAAACTCAAAGGTTCGTCGCTGGCTGTCGTTGGTCCCAAAGGAGTCAATCACCACAATTCTGCGTCACATACCAGAATTGTTCAAGTTCTCCAGAGTCGATGTTGTAAGCTCTGAACTTGGCGTAAACGTTCCGTGACGTCAAGTGGGGATGTTTCATTTTGAAATGGTCGAGTCCACAAAAATAGAACACACTACGACTATAGAATGGTTCAGTACTCAGTACTCAGTACTCATTCGAAAGCATCAAATGGACGGTTCGCCCTGTCGTAGTCGTCGCAAAGACTCACACCTGAGTGGCGCCAATACTTGACACCACTTTTAAGTATTTTGACAAGTTACAAGAAGCGTGGAGGACATTAGAAGCTTGGGTAAAAAAGACAGACGATTTCAAGTTCGCAGAGGTTGGTAGCAGGCTGAGGCTGAGGCAACATTTGAAACGTTGTACGGTGTACCAGTTGTACGATCATCAGGAAAACGTGAGCCCCACGGTTTACCCAGTCGGAGTTGAACGGAGAAAGGCGGCCCGTCGTTGCTTGTCAAGCACAAACAGTCCACTATAGGACAATAGAGGACAATTTCACTTGATAGCGCACCGAATTTCATTGTGAAGACATTGTCATTGTACCATCAAGCTGGTTCAAGCTGCCGAAAATGAAGAGTTCTTCTATTACGTTGATAATCTCAGAGAAACCGATGGCAATCC
>JABCKH010000266.1:0-23144 GCA_018851285.1 Lyophyllum semitale | reverse complement strand
GACAGAAATTTGGTCATTTTCGGTCCCTCAAAAACGGTATCTTGCGGACAAAGGTATAGGGGAGCTTCCCGGGGCCTGGCCCATATCTGACTTCCATGTTTCAATATTTCGAACCCCGCTGGATGTGGCAAAGAAAAAAGTGAAGGATCGGGGAACTCAAAAGCAAAGGTCAATCACTCCAAAAAGAACGGGCCTACATGAAGCAGCGTGTAAGACGCGTCTTCACCAACTTTTTTATTGACCCGAGTTGGACGTGATGGTGGACGTGACGCGTCCTTCAGAATCAGAAGGAGATCACGTGATCGCGACGACCTGGCACGACGCCATGCTCCGCCCGTTCTCGTATTTATCATTATGGGTCGGGTCATGTCGAGCAACCCTCCCCCAACACACCCATTATAACACCGTTTATCGCCATTTCATCCCTCGAATTTCCCCTCAGGACCTCCTTTTAGTCTTCAAGTTGAGGCCGCAGTAGGTCGAATACGTGAGCACTGGTGGTTTCGTTGACCGCAATGTCTTTGCTATCACCCCTGCGCTCTCGTTTGCCAGTAAAAGTTCTGCGCTCGCGAGGATATCATGATGAGTCCTTTGGGTTCCGGAAAAGGCGGGGATACGAGTTTCCTGATTGTGAGTAACGATAACATTGAGAGAGTCGTATAAAGCGTTTATGGTTGTTCAGATACTGAGGCACAACTAGAGAACCGCTACATCAATGCACCCCTTTTGCGCTATGTCGACTCTATGAGGACGCACGGGCATCGTGCAGCACGTATCGACCCGTTGGACATCATTCAGAGAGAAGAAGTTGCAGCTTTAGACCCTGGGCGCTATGGACTCAAGGATGACTCGAAGAAGTATAATGTAAACGGGATTATATGGACAAAGCCACTGGGGCAGAGTAATTCGTCAGAAGAGTGGTGGACGCTAGGTGAAATCCGGCGTCACCTTAGATCTGTGTACGTTGGGCGTATTGCATATGAGGTACGGTTTTGGAACACTTCAACCCTCGTTTCTCAGCTCAATCAAAAGCGTTCCTCCTCTAGTACATGCACTCACCCTCGAAAACGGAAAGGCTGTGGTTCTCTCACCTGTTGGAATCGGAGTCGTTGCCTTCGTCGGAAGAACGACCAATAGCCGCCATTGATACGGATTTGAAACGACGCATACATGGACTTTTGGCTCGTAGCGAGGTCTTGGACAACTTCCTGCAGTTGAAGTTCCCGAACTTGAAGCGTGTATGTGATTTTTTGACGAACGAACCCTGTACTCCTGGATTAATTGTCTTTGAAGTATGGTCTAGAAGGAGGAGAATCGATGATACCTGCGCTAGATTCCCTTTTCTCTTCTGCCTCACATGGTACGTAGCTGCAGTCGATATCGCTGATACGCCGCATGTTGAATGCACTATACAGGCGGCATACAGCACATTATTTTGGGTATGCCGTATTGCTCTCAAATCGCTGGCGCTTCTTGATTATCTTTTTCTAAGGAATGCCTCATCGTGGCCGTCTGAATCTACTCACAGACCTGCTCCAGTTTTCGTCCACTGCCCTGTTCAGCAAAATCAAAGGAGGCTCCGAGATTCCCGAAGAGCTCGAAGCTGAAGGCGATGTCTTAAGTCACCTAGGTAGTACTTTATCTCCCACTCCGCCCCTATGATGCTGACCTCGTTCTTCAGTCGCATCTCCTACCCTGAATTACGGTTCCGCAAACCCGTTAAAGGTCTCTCTGCTGCCAAACCCATCCCACTTAGGTAGAACTCTCCATTCCTCGGCGCATCTCCTGACCTGACCGTCAAACGCAGAGGCGGTGAACCCAGTGGCGTTGGGAAAGACCCGGGCGAAGCAATACTCCCTCCTCAAGACCTCCCCGGCAGACTGCGAATTGGGCGACAGGGTCATGTGTGTTCAGCTGCATGGCGATGCTAGCTTCGCTGGCCAGGGTGTTATAATGGAAGGGCTTGGCTTGAGTAAGTTATTGACTTGCATCAATCTTGCGGTATCTTATCGAAATGTCTAGGCAACCTGCCTCATTTCACGAGCGGTGGTACGGTGCATCTTGTGGTTGAGTACGTTCTGCTCATTTTCCGTGATACGGATTGTACTCATTGTTTCGCTTTAGCAACAAGTACGTTCAGTTGTCAAATATATGCATCGCTCCGAATTTTAATTAATAGCACGTAGTATCGGTTATACGACTCCCGCCTCTATTGCTCGGTCCTCGTTCTATTGCTCGGACGTTGGAAAAATGATAAACGCTCCTGTGCTACATGTTAATGGAGATTATCCAGAGGGTACCATAATTTGATCTTTTTGCGTCTACTTCTCACTAGCTTTCCTTCACAGACGTCGTTCGCGCCATGGACATTGCTTTCCGGTACCGAAAGTATTTCCGCAAGGTAGATGATAATCTTGCTATTGCTCTGCTTGTGCTTACAAGCTTTTGACAGGACATCATCGTCGACCTTCTTGTATATCGCAGATGGTGTGTTCATTGAAGTTTTTTTCCCCCCTTTTTTTTTCTACACTAACACAATCTTGGACTTCGAACAATCAGGGGGTGCGCACCTCTGATTATATTCTCTAGTCGGATACTGAACAGCTCCTTTGAATAGCCACAACGAACTTGACCTTCCAGGAATCACGAACCCCCTGATGTACGAGCAAATCAGCGCCAGACGCTCTGTGCCCCAGATCTACGAGGAGAAACTCAAGGTATGCTATCATCTCGATACCTCAGGATGGACACTGACTCCCTTGCCAGGCCGAAGAGATACTCACCGAGAACGACATCACAGAGGTCCGCAGTACCTACAAGTCCCATCTCGAGGCCGAGCTCTTGAAAGTCAACATTTTTGTCCCGCACGCGCCCATACTGGAAGGCCAATGGAAGGGCATCGTCTGGCCCGCGAGCACGGAAGCCGAGTTCGATCCCGCCACTGGTGTCGATCGAGATACTCTTACGCAGATCGGGAAAGCGAGCGTCACTGTGCCGGATGGGTTTGTATGTCTGTTTGATTGGTGGGCGGCGAAGTTTTACTGATTTTAAGTGAGCAGGAGGTCCATTCCAAGCTCCATCGACACATCAAGAATCGCCTCAAGAGCATCGAGACTGGGAACGGCGTCGATTGGGCTACGGCAGAGGTCCGTCTTTAGTGGGCTCTATTACTTTTCCCGTTATCTCATTCCAATCGTTTAAGGCAATGGCGTTTGGTTCGCTCATGCTTGAGGGATGTGATGTGCGCATCTCGGGACAAGATGTTGGGAGGGGAACGTTTAGCCAGCGCCACGCGATGTTGGTCAACCAACAGACCGAAGGCGTCATCGTCCCTCTCAACGACGAGCTAAAAGCGCCTGGGAAACTTGAGCTGGCAAACAGTGAGTCTGCCGGCGTGGCTTCGAACCGGTGTGCTGATCCATGAGTTAAATAGGTTCATTGAGTGAAATGGCCGTCCTTGGAGTGAGTCTTTCAGATGGGGCAGTGCTTGATTGTTCTTGGTCTAACAATGTGACCTTAGTTTGAATATGGCACGAGCTGGGAACGACCAAATATCTTGCCAATTTGGGAAGCGCAGGTACGGCTTCTTTATCTCATGAACGCCTTCCTCAGACTAACAGTGTGCTCTAGTTTGGGGATTTCTTCAATGGTGCTCAGGTAGGCGTTTTGGTGTCAGTTAACTCGTTTGATGTTCACATGGCGAACGCTAGATCATTATCGATACCTACGTGGTTTCGTCAGAAAGTATGAACACCGCTTTGCAACATCCAACATTACTTACTAACCGACAATCATTCTTTCTAGCAAAGTGGCTCAAGCAAAGTGGGATCGTCATGCTCCTCCCGCACGGTCTCGACGGCGCTGGCCCAGAACATTCGTCTTCACGTATCGAGCGAATGCTCCAAGTAAGATATGCTTTTGAGTGTTTTGGCTGTTGTTGCTGACTCTTGCATACCAGCTATCAAACGACCCGTATGTGCCCATCGGCGGTAAGAAACCTTTAAACGTCAACATCCACGTCGTCTTCCCGACCACCTCCGCCCAATACTTCCACCTTCTGAGGAGGCAGATCAAGAGAAACTTCCGCAAGCCCCTCATCGTCGCTGCACCGAAGGGACTCTTGCGACTGGCGGTGCGTTTCGCCTACTTTGACATGTTGTGATCATCTGCTAAATGATTTACTCGCAGGCTGCTTCCTCTTCGATGTCTGACCTGAGCGGTGTAAGCCGCTTCCAGCCCGTCCTCGACGACCCCGTTGCAGACGCGAGCCAGGTCGAACGCGTCGTCCTTCTCTCGGGCAAGATATACTACGACCTCGTCAAGGAGCGCGAAGTGCGCGGTCTCCAAAACTCCGTTGCCTTCGTCCGCATCGAGGAGCTCTCGCCGTTCCCCTTTCAAGAGCTCACGGTGGCTTTGGGGCGCTATCCCTGTGCAGAGGAGATCTTCTATCTACAGGAGGAACCGAGGAACCAGGGCGCGTATACCCATGTGGCGAGTAGGATCGACTCGGTGTTCGAGGGGATCCGTTATGTGGGCAAACTGGAGTATCGGGGACGCAAGGAGAGCGCGGTGCCCGCGCCTGGGATTGGGAAATTGTACGCTGTGCAGCAGAAGGCTGTGATTGACGCTGCGTTCGAGAATTTGTAGGATAAAGGCTTTCGTTATAAGTTTTGAACGAAGATAGTGAGCAGTCGCCGCATCCTTCGTTTTTCGCAATGCTGGGATGGGTTGTGGTCGCTTGAGAGGAATGCGGAAGTTAATTTGCATTTACACAGATGGTCGAAAACGCATCCTAGGTTATCTTTCCTACGTACTTCGCCAACGTAACGGGCTTCCCTGGATGTGACCTTCAAGCTTTCAACAAGGCATTACATACTTACCTCGATCATCAGAGGCGGTGTTTGTGTATCATTACTGGCGAAGTAGGTTTTTTCTCATACCAATACGACAACGAGATCTGAGAGTTCTTCCTTAGCCCGAATGCTTCGTATAGGCAGTGTGTCTGTACAGCAAGCCTTGGCCCTCAACATCAAGTCATCATTTCATCTTCCTACAGCCTAGTACAGGCAGTGTTTTTGTGGGCGTCCGTTGATCAGGCTGCGAATCAGTAATGTAGGGTCTTCTATCATAATGACTTGAACACCAACACATCTTGCGTTCTACTTCTATGTCTCATTTCCCCGAAGAGCCGCTTGACATATCGACTGAACAAGGATTCGGATACTTCGCAGGTTATCCGGGATGTCCACTCAAACAAGGCCGCTATAAAGTAATCAGAAAGCTTGGATTTGGACCACGATCATCAGTATGGCTTGTCATTGATCTTGAGGACTCGTAAGTACGCCAGCATCATTATAGCAGATTTTGCTGAGCATGTAATTCATTTTAGGAGCGAGGACCGGGGCTTTTGGGCTCTGAAAGTGCTTACAACTCACGCCACTGCCCAGAAATCTCAGGAACTTCAGACCCTCGAGGAGATCCGTCGAATGAACCTCTGGGAGTTACCACTTTTACGAGACCACTTTATAGAAAACGGAAATCATTGGGGACCATCAATGCTTCGTACTGAATCCACTTGGCCCTGACATGGACACATTCCGACAAATTTCCCCAACCAAATCATTGAGACTGCATACCGTCAAAAAGGTGATCGCGTCCGTTCTAGAGCCACTTGACGAGCTCGAAAACAAGGTGGAGGTTATCCATGGAGGTACTCTTTTTATCTCGTTCTGCAGCTCACCTAACATGCAATAAGCTCTCAAGGCAGACAATTTATTCTTCTCGGTACCTGAAAGACCCGTCGATGTACAGCAGATCCTGAATGCCCCACCACCATCTGTTGTCCAGAAAGAAGTCAACGGGACTACATACCCGATTGTTCTTTCCAAACCGTTGCCTTATGAATATCGGTGGGATGATGGTCTTCCCAGCGTCGCCAATTATGGAATCTATCTGAATAACGTTGGACATGGTGCGTCTGGTTTTATTGTCGTTTTCGCCATTAACACGACTCTAGCCAAAGCAGTCGGACAGAACAAGTCCTGGGACACATCTGACAATCCTTCGCTCCGTCCCCCTGAGGCTATACTCGGCACGGGCTTTGACACCAAGGCAGACATTTGGATGCTGGGCTGCACTGCAAGTACTTGTACTTCGCTTCGATCACTTTCTCACACATTGTTGCAGATCTACCATCTTCTTACAACTCTTCCCTGAGGGGCTCGACGATGTCGCGCACCTCGCACGCATGCATGCTATCGCTGGGGATTTCTTCAGCACAACCATGGCCAAAAAATCCATTCGCCACGATGAGTTCTTTAGTGCTGATGGTATGTTCTACTAAACCTGGTTTCTGGGTCTCTCGATTAATTCACTGACCCTAACAAGGATTCTTCCAACATCCGATCCCAGATACAAGCCTCGAAGCAGAGCTAGCAGAGAAGGGCATCCCAGAGAAGGACATCCCAGGAGTCGTTGAATTCATTCAGGAGTGTTTGAGCCTGCACCCTGAAGCCTATCGTCCATCTGCTTCTGATCTGATGGATTATGTGTGGGTTCAGAGCGGTTTTTCATGCTCCTGCGGGTATGGCATGCGGATGGACATGTCGGATGACCAAAAACATACCTAACTGAGTCAAGCAAGATCTGTACATGTGCGTCCACCTGTCGGTTAGAGGCTTGTAATCTTTTTATATTCTCCTGCATTATTCAACTGAGCATTCAACCGAATGCTCTTGAACCAGTAAACGTGAAAATCTGGGATTCGGAACTCCAAACGCGGCATCGATGGCACCGTAAAGTTGTCACCACGAATGGAGATCGAGACCAGCAATGCGACACTTCAATAATACTCCTTCTAATAGGATCCTCCTCCAACTCCCCAATTCTGATCCGTCGCTTGTTAATCTAAATAAACCCGCGTCCGAAGCTAATCCACTGCTCGATCTTGACGAAAAGGGAGACGCCGATGACATCGAGATTACAGATCCAGACCTCGTCAATTCTGGGTCTGATGAGATCCCCGAGATACAAGATTTTCCGACCATGGCAGCTTCAGAATATGGTATGGAAGGCGATCTCCAGTTACCGACCCCATTTCCTTGGGCCCCTTCTCTATATCTTCTTTGCTTGGACGTTGCGCATGATGCTGACGCAGAAGAAAGGTTGTCAAGAAGCGTTTGCGTCTAGCCCACCATGAAGCTCTCGATGGTCTGTGTCTACAATTGACAGAGCTTGGGTTGGTCATTCCGTTCTTACTTACCTATGGCGACGCATGTTTACATGATTATAGTAGAAAGATATAAAATCCATCTTACGCCTCCAAAATGCATCGTCGACGACCTCAAGTGTCCATATTCGCCGCGACGTTGCAGAAATACGACGCAGTGTCCACGATGCAGTCGAATTACGCCTCCTGACGGTCTCGCTTTCCGTCGCGACCTCGGCGTATAAAGGGATTGCGACCGCCCAACTTGAAGGCACCGCAAAAACCCGCTCTTGTTTGTGAAGAAGACATATAACCACGAGCTACTCATATACATCCATCTGTAACAATGATAAATCTACTTCTATGATCTGTTTGTTGACTACAGTGTAATACCCCCAAGACCGCCAAGCTTCATCTACCTAGTCAGAACACCGAACAAGCACAATAGTGTAGGCAACTCCACCGCCCGCGGGAGAGACCCTTTAAAACACTGGACTTCAAACGAATTACATATATAGGGTGGAGAGGCATTCACATTACTTAACCTCTTCTAAAGACACAGGGAAGCAACATTCTCCTAAAAGAACATCAGTTTCACTAGAATGAACATGTATGGGTAGAAACTCACAGGCCGAACCCAGGTGAAGAAAGTGCAAGAGGTATACGCTTTGGCAAAGCCGATCTCAGCGTATACATACATGTACTCCCATTTCCGCTTGAGAGTTTGAAGACTGTCTCCGTCTCTAAGTTCCGGATGGTTCTTGACGAGCTCTGGGGCGATTTCGCTCCAAGTTGTCTGGAAACGCCTGTAACATATGGTATCAGTTGAACAAAGTCACTCATATATCACAAGCTCTTACCTTCCCCATTCGCGGAGGGTCCGAGGATAATCTAATGTAGACTGTCAAGACCAGACATTCGCACATGTGGGTGGGTGACTTACGATGACCATAGTCTTCAACACTTTCTAGCGCAAAAGCACCGGGTACCGCGGTCATAGCACGAGAACACAACGCCGTAGGCGAAGGACAGAAAGCATTTGGCCACTGGTACTTCCGGGCATAGTCCGGTGCTCTGTCACGACACGGTTGAGAAATTGCCGCCGCGTCTGAGATATGGCTGCGCTTACTGGAACTCGGAGTAACGCCAATCAGGTTGTGTGGTTGCCGTTACAACTGCTGCTGCTCTTTCTGATTTGAGCGCCCAATCCACGATTTTGAAAAATTGGTCGTGATACTTCAGACCGACATGCTTTGTAAAGCGTAAGGAAATATCGCTGCTGAAAAGAAAAATTGACTGCTCACCTCCACCATCTCCACAGAGACGAATGCATCAAACGCCCTCTCGAAAGACGGGGGAAGTTTACGGTAATCAAGGAGATGAACAGTGATTAAAGATTCCAATCCAGCTTTCCGTATTCTCTCCTCTGCTTCAGCTTTTTGTTGAACGGACAAGGTAAGGGTGTCAACCCTACATCCAAGCTTCGCCGCCTGAGCGTTTAATCAGCCACAAGGGCCAAGAAAGATATAAATTTGATTCGAACCTCAATAGCCATTGTACCCCAGCCTGATCCGAACTCAAGCACACGGTCTCCTCGCCGTACACGGGCCTTTTTGAGAATGTGGTGAACTTTGTAAAGCTGCGCAGCTTCCAGATCGCCAGGGAATGGACCTTTGTTCAAATCACCCCGAACACCACCGAGTTCATCGGGCCAGATGGCACAAGAATACATCATATCCTGGCTTAAAAACGCCTGTTAAGAATAGAAGTCAGTCAGTCACGGATCAGATGCAGATTCTATTCAAACTTGGCACCTTGAAAAGATCATTATCGTAGTCATATGCAGCGATCTTAATTGGACATGAGAACAGGTTTTCTGAGACTCCGAATGCTTCCAACTTACGACATTGAGTCTTGCATTTAATATTGACTGTCCAAAAATTCGAAGCGTTAGTGCTGATATCGCTGAGGTTAAGCGGCTCAGTGGGCTCCAGAGATTCGCAAGATGTGTGCGGTTGTCAAGCCAAAGCTTTCAAGACATGTCAGGACAATATAACAGAGATGTTTGAAAAAGGCTTACGTTCAGTATGTTTTTCAAGCTTGCTGTTTCGAAATCTCCGTGCATGTATGCTTCTGCAACTGCATAAAGTTAGTCCGAGTCAAGACGAAAGATGACCAAGGTCAGAGACGAACAGCCTAGGTCATGACCACAAAACACTCTCATCCAAAAATCGTCATTGTTGACATGGATTTCGGCGTCGACTTGCTTTAGTGATTGAGTCCCAAAGAGATGTTCTTCTCCACGGAGGTCTGTAATTCGTAGTGAACCATAGCGAATGCCTTGTTCGAGAGCTTGAATCAAGTAGCCTTTGACTGGTGTGCGAGGGTCAGCTGCGACGAAGAGAGGTGGATTCAAAAAAACCCAAGGGGCTCACCAAAGCTTGCAAGATTCGGTAAGAGAAACATACCAGCGATAGAGAGTATCAGCGTTGTTGCACCTAGGTGGGATTAAAGAAATATATCTCAATCATTGGCCTGGATGTTATAAGAGCCACGCTGATAGCCAGCGCCCATGGAGTATCAGAAACCTAGAACAGAATCAACCGAAGCCTGCCCGATAAAACACGAGGACCATGGTATAGGTATAATGCGAGCGTCGCCGCCGTGCGATAATGATACTAGGTTTTTACACATCAAGATGCGGGAGTGATTTGCTAAGTGCTGAAACAGGTACAACACAATAGATATCGAAAATATGGTCCGCTATTTTGTCCGAATGGGAACGAGTGGGTAGAACACTTTCGCCACAGTGACATTGAGGCAATCTTGAGGCAATCTTGACTCGAAGGCGACCCTTAATGCCATGTGGTTGTGATGGTATTGCCAAACAAACAACCCATGCCACAACGTCGGTGGCATCGCTGCGCCGCCTCAGCAACCTTGCCATGATTTGAATCAAATGTTAACGCCACTCGTCGCCGACCTTCGATCGACTCCTCGTGGCAAAAGCTGCGGTGAAAAACGACAAGGATGGAAGAACAAATAGATGCAAAGGTTATACACATTGTTCAAAACCTTGGTATCGCAAGGTAAAGGAACGTGATCATACTGTCTCCGAAATACTTACCGTCAGATCCGGTTTTTGCGCATCTTTTTGCCGCAATTTCTTTTTACATGCTACGAACAAGCTACCATATGTTGGCACAACTTGAACTTCAGTGTTTCGTCTTGTGATCTTCGATTGGAGGACGCCTGCAACAACAATCCTGTCAGGAATGGTCCTCTGACCGCGATACCTTTTCGCTGCCCACCCAGCTTGCGTGCCGTTCATATTTTTCCGGTACACTCCATAAAACGCGGGGAGCGCGTTGCGAACATACTACTACCATCAGAACTGCATCATTTCTAGTCCAGCACCGTCGCATGGAGATACGGGCCAATGTATTCCTCTAAGTTGCTTGAATCGCGGGCTTCCTGACGGCATCTCCGTCCATAATGATTGGACGTTTCACAGAGATGATCAGGTATCTGACTGGAAGAATCATTTTCCACTTAATGTGTTTGACGCGTGCTTGGGACTTTCGATGGGTATTCTGCTTCCATCACGACGTCGTGTGGATGTATTCCTCTTGAGTTGTATAGATTGCGGGCTTCCTGCTGGCATAGCTTCTGGAGAATACTCTGTCCATAATAATTGGACGCGTCATAGAGATAATCAGCCCTCATATCTTAGTTGGCACTTTTGTGAGTTTGACGTCTCAGACTGGCGCACACGAGATTATCTTGATTCTCGGACTGCCATGTCCGAACGGCTGGTGGACGGTGTTAGGGCGATGGTCACCAAGCCTAGCTAGCGGCAATCGAGCGCCGAGATGTAGTAGGTATCTGACTGGAAGGATCATTTTCTGACGCGTTAACGCGTGCTTTGGGACTTTCGATGGGGTGTTCTGCCACTTCCATCACGACGCGTGACAAACTGTCAATGAGCATTGAATATTGAATATTGAGGACGCGTTAGGATTTTTGACACTCACATTCTCACCTGAGTTCCTCGTTTTCCTTTTATACTGTTTGAGGTTGTTGAGCTGTTTCCTATGGCGCTCCATTGCGGAGAAGCAACCCTGCGACAGACGCGCCGTGTCTTGGTCGTGTCCAAATATCGCGTTATTTCTCTTCTTCTGGGCCAAAATCTGCAGTCCCTTCAGATTATGTAAGTTTCTGACAGATTGTTGGAGTAAATTTTGTACAAAACGTACATGGGTTTTTGCGATTTCTAGCCTGAATTTGCAACTTCTCGTCGACGGCATGGGCAACGCTACAGCAGGCACCCTAAACGTCAATGGCCATCGTCAGCTTCTTCGTAACGCTCGTCCTCTTCCCGTCCACTGGCGCTGACATCCCCGAGGTTCTCTCTCCTGACCGCGTGGGCATAAAAGCGCCACGACTTCCTCATCGAGACCTTTGCGAGAACATGTTCACGTTCAAGGTTATGCAAGTCACATTAGATCCTTTCACGTTTACGCTGGGGTAGCACTCGTGACGGCGATGAAGGGTGAAGAAGCGCGCAAAGCGTTCTTGGACAACAAAAACCTGAATCTCGTAGAGGGCTACAAACTCCTCCAGGGCTCTGTGCGTGCCCCTTCCCCTACACCCACCATACCATACCCTCCCCCGATGTTGACGTCAACGCCCGCTGAGGCGCCTCGACCGAGCGACATACAGGAGACGCCGCAGCACGCAGAGGACCACAGCTTGTTAACAAGCATCTGTCTCTTCTGACGAACAAGCAACGGCTCACTGACGGTGCATACCACTTATTCTAGTCGCCTCTATATTCCCAGCTGACCCAAGTTTAATTTGCTAGTGCTGCCAACGCTGTTCGACGACGTACAAGCTCATATGGAGGGGTGGGGGAAGGAAGGGCGCATGGACCCGTTTAAAGACATCTACAACGTGTGTTCCCCGTGCCCTCGATACATATGCACCAACCCCCTCCCCCCCCAGCTCGTCTTCCAAATGACCGTCCGCATAGCCACCTGCCGCGACCTCGCAACGGACCTTGAGGTCCTCAACAAAATGAAAGACGACTATTGGACTCTCGAGAAGAGCGCCACGCCGACCGCGCTCCTCCTTCTGTGGTTCCCCTTGCGCGCTAAGAAGAACAAGGAGGTGGCCACTGGCGACGACGAACCTGTTCACGAACGCTGCTGGGGTATGTCGAGAAGTGGAGGAGGCGGAGATGCCGAGTACGGATGCGACTGATCTTTTGGCTGAGCACGGAGGATGTCATCGAGGTAGGTGTTCCCGTGTTGTAATTGGATGAGGTGGCTAATGCCGCTGAAAAGTTTGTTCTTTCTGTCGGGGTGGTGAACACCGGCATAAACTGTGCGTCCCTTATGATCCCTCTTTTTCTACCGAGTACTTACCTTAGACTCCATAGCCTGCTGGACCCTCCTCTTCCTTTCCTTACACAAAGACTGGAAAGAAAAGGTCACAGCCGAAGTCCGCTCCCTCGTGGATACCCAACACCAACACGACCTCCTCCGAACCCCTGCACAAATGCCTCTCCGCCATCCCTACCACTAGTACGCTAGTTGGGCCTGAGGCAAAGAGCCGTTCTGAGCGTTCGCTGGGCGCGCATGATCAACATTCGGAGGCAGTGTTTGTGGGTATCTATAGGTGTTCGGCGTTCAGGATAGTCTTCTGAGTTCTCACCATCATGATATGGACTCTGTGGCCTGAGTCTGAGCGCTGAGCTTTGAGACGGCTTGGTCATCATTTCATCTTCCTACAGGCAGTGTTTTTGTGGGCGTCCGTTGATCAGGCTGCGAATCAGTAATGGGTCTTCTCTCATAACGACTTGAGCCAACACATCTTGCCTTCTACTTCCATGTCTCATTTCCCCGAAGAGCCACTTGACCTATCGACTGAACAAGGATTTGGATACTTCGCAGGTTATCCGGGATGTCTACTCAAAAAAGGCCGGTATAAAATAGTCAGAAAGCTTGGGTTTGGACCACGATCGTCAGTGTGGCTTGTCCTTGATCGTGAGGACTCAGACTTGTAAGTGCCGCCAGCGTCATTATAACGGATTTTGCTGAGCGTATTATTTGTTCCAGGCTCGAGAACCAGCGTCTAGTGCTCTGAAAGTTCTAACAACTCATGCAACTGCCCAGAAATCTCAGGAACTTCAGACGCTCAAGCAGATTCAATCGGGGCTCTATGAGTTACCGGTTCTACGAGACCATTTTATAGAAAAAGGGAATCATGGGGCCCATCAATGCTTCGCACTGCATCCACTTGGCCCTGACATAGACACATTCCGACAAACTTCCCCTACCAAATCATTGAAACTGCATATCGTCAAAAAGGTGATCGCGTCCGTTCTAGAGCCCCTCTGCGACCTTGGAGACGAAGTTGGTGTCATTCATGGAGGTATGCTTTTTGTTATCTTGTATAGCTTTATAGAACCCAATTGGCAAAATGCGATAGCTCTCAAGGCAGACAACATCTTGTTCTGGGTACCTGTCGATGATGTGCAGCCGATCCTGGATGCTTCACCACCATCTTCGACACTAAGGCCGACATTTGGATGCTGGGCTGTACTGCAAGTACTTGTATTTCGCTTCGATCCCTTTTTCTCACATCGTTGCAAATCTACCATCTTCTTACGGGAATACCACTCTTTCCCCAACGGCTAGATGATGTTGCGCTCCTCTCTCGCATACTCGCTATTACTGGTGATTTCCCCCCAAAAGCGATGGCTCAAAAGTGTGAACGCCGAGTTGAGTTCTTTGACGCGAATGGTACGTTGCTTTCCACAGGCTGCTCAGGTTTATCGATTGATTCATTGACGTTCGCAAGGAGTCTTCAATCACCTGATCCCGGACACAAGCCTGGAAGCCGAGCTGTTGGGGAAGGGCATTTCGGAAAAGGACGTCCCGGGAATCGTTGAATTCATTTTGGAATGTTTGACCTTGGATCGCCCATCTGCTTACGATTTGGTGGGCGATGCGTGGGTTCGGAGTGGGTTTGCATGCTCTTGTGGATATTGCATGTCTGATGAAGAGGATTAAGAGGCTCAGATACCCGATGTGTAGGTACTTATTATAAATTTAACTACATGTTCTAGCATGAACACTAGATATTGAATTATGATACTGTGTGCCCGTCCTGGTCTAGCATCTGTTCATTTGTGTATCAGCCATGTTACGAACACTGGGTCCTACTCCGAAGTGAATGAGGTCAAAATCACAGTGAGTAAGCTGAGAGTCTGACATACATATAAGCTCCCAAGGACTCAGAAGACCCATCCGCATGCGGGTGCGCGACCTAAAACGAGCGCTGTCCCAATATATTGAATCTCCAAAAGTTCAGAAGCGCAGTGTTTAGCTTCATAGTTTAGAGCATGACAACATCCGTAGATTATTTTAAAACGTGCTCAAATCAGACTATGCATTTACCTTGTGCGACAGCACTAGAAAAGAGTCGTGGACGAAGTAAGAAAGGTACAAGGGATTGATGGTTCACTTGTAACCTCCTTCTATTCTCCTCTACATTATTCGACATGAGCATTCATCCACGACCTGCCACCGTGAAAAAACGTGATTGGAAACTCCAAACGGCGTCGACGACATGCCCCCGCAATGCTGATAATATTGCGTATGATATCAGAAATTTTGGGAGGTGGGGGCTTGGTGCCACCAGATTCGATTCCGAAGCGTAAGACAGACGCTGCTTCGAAGGCGTTGTACAGTGCGTTTCGCGCGCAGTGGTCGCCTATGGGTCGAAGCGCGGAAAGAACATGAGTGAGTGGCTTCATAAACGCCCCTCGATCGCTCTGGATAGACCGATGCAGAAGAATTGCTCCCTGGCACTGGCTGATTCTGAACAGACCCAAAATGGAAGGCCAGGTAGAGCAGCAGAGCTTCGACGCTCTTTGTTGCGAAATGGGCTCCGAATATGAATTTCCCCGTGAGCAATGCGCCTTGAGCAAGGATGGTGTGGAGCGACCAAGGCCAAGGCCCCACTAGGCATCGAACGAAGTTGTGGGCCAAAATTGAGGGCACGGATATGGACTGAAGCACTGTACGATATCTCAGTGCTCAGGACCGACAGATGTAATGCAGAAAGACATACCGTTGCAGCCCCTGCGTGTAGTTGAGATCGGCGAGTCGTAGAAGTTTCTTCGTCACCCTGCCATGCAGATCGGTTTCTTGAAAATAGTGGATGAAGCGAAAGACACACATACCGCAATAGCCAAAGGACAGATTCGAGCGTCACCCTGTAAACACATGAGTCCCACACTCAGTAGATGACAACGGAACAACCACACGTACTTAGCAGCGATGCAACTTGGACCGCCGCCAAATACTGACACCAGGAGGCAGTTGAGCTGCGCCCGCATCGCTTCCGTGCCCGCTGGGGCCCAGGGCCCTGTCCAGGTGGATGAACAAGGATCAGGGACGGGTTTCTGTGACAGCAAGGTCAATGACCCTCTCTGTTCACTTACTAGTTATACAACGAAACTACGGCTGCGCTGATTGTGTGAGCCGAGGTCTTTTGGGAAGCTGCGAGTGGAGGTGTTCGACTTCCCGCAGCTGTTAGAGCTAAAGGCGGCGCGTCAGCGCAGGCTTCCGAGAGCGTCGAGGAAACGACATACCTCGCAGGCGTGGAGCGATAAACAATGTCACGACTGCCCATTATTGTCAAATCTAGACCAAAAGGTGCCGTCGAGAGATCTGTATGACGATTGAAGTGTTGATGGAATGAGATGAGCATGAATGACATACATATATCTCAGGGCGGTTGTACTGTTGATATGAGACGAACGTAAGCAGTGAAAGAGAGCGCAAATCCTACGTGCGACGTACCGTGATTAGTAGGGATGCAAACACGCTATATAGGCGGAGGGGAGTCGATGCAGCTACGATTCTTCAGTTCTGGTAGAGGTGTAGGTCTCGGGTAAAGAGTTGTTGATCGAATTCAAGGTTGAACATAGTCCATGTGAAGCATGTTACTGTCGGACGTGCAAGGGGACTCGGAGGCGGCGGCCAGTCGCGCCGGTCACATGACCGCTTAAAGTTGTCCACAGCTAATTATAGACTTTTACTACAACGACCACCTCCCCGCACTACGCAGAGTCCTCCAAGCTGACTGCCACATCTAGATCCTTAGAACCCTTCAGTTCTAGCCAGGACACCTGTCAAAAATATGCCATAACGTAGACCATTCCAAATCCTTCCACCACGCAACCTTGTACTCGTTATGTCAACGCCTTGTACTTTCTGCAGCGTCATTGCAGTGAAAAGGCTTCAAATTTGTTGGATAAGCTCTCCTAGGCAACCCAAACACGGTCGGGCAGCGCCCAGTGTCAAGTGTGTCTAACGACCTTGTACTCGCCTGGTTATATCCACAATGCATCAAGCCCTGGTGCTCTTCGTTTCCGACGATGGAAAACTCCCCCTCACCTCCAAGCACGTCTCGTCTCCCCGGGTCTTGGCCACTAACGTTCTCCCGCGGGCCTCGCGGACGGCGACGCGACATCGTTGAAACATCCGACTACCAGCTGCTTCTCGACACCCTCATTACCCCATGCGTCGCCCACATAGTTGGCACGGGCCCCTCGGTGCTCGACAAGTCCCCCCTCGACCACATTCTCGATAAGGAACGTGCCTGGGCTAGGATTCCTTATCCTGCTAAATGGACCATGGCAAAGCTGAAGACGGAAGTACCGCCTGGGTGAGGTCTTCCTGTTCGATATGTCATGTTGCTGAATATCTTTGTTCTTCGGGAAAAGCCATGTCCGTGTGAGGTTCTTCATCGTGCTTAACGCCGCGCGCAGTTACAAGCCCAGACCCGATCTCGAAGCTGTCCTGCCGTTGGAAGAAAACGGCGACTTTGACCTAGGGAGGGTCAAACGGCTATGGGGACTCGAGACTTGCGCCGTAAGTTCCTAACATTTCCAATTTCCGGTCTTACTAAGTCCGTTTGCACGCCCCAGCCCATCGATCCCGTACGTTGGAAAGCCGTTGAGCCAGGCCGACCCGATACACTGTCCCCCGTGGCAGTACACAACCTATCCCAATTCTACGGCGCCATCAACGTCTTCGGTGACTCCCCTCCCTTCCATGCATCCCAATCCCCGCTAACCATCCCAACACAAACTTAGAACCCTCCGTCTCGGAACGCACTCTCAAGAACCGCTTACTCCGCGTCAAGGTCACCCCGCACCTTGCCACCGTACGCCCGCGCGTTGACGCCGTCCTCCACCGGATCGAAAAGCGGCTCGACAACACGGCCCTCGCGGAGATCTACGACAAGTCCCTGCAGGACGCGCGCTACTTCGACTGGTGCTTCAAGCAGTGGTTGGCCGAGCTCTCGCCGTGGCAGCGGGTCCTCCTACTCTCGATCGTCTTCGCTATGATTTTTTTCTTCTTTTCTGTGACGGTGCTTAGGGGACCGCACGCTGAGAAGGTGCCCGTTACAGTGCGGTGGGCGACGGAGAGGCTGAATCTGACTGACAATAAGCACTGACCGTGGAAGGAGGATTACGAACACTTTACCTATGCATATGCCCCATGCCCATTTTTTTTTCTTTTATGGCTTACGTTGTGTAACCCTTATGCCCAGTTTTCTACAATTCTTACGTTCTTGCGACTCTCATCCTGCATTCGGTTCATCCCAGAAGTTAAGCGACTCACGGGCTGACTCGGCTAAGAGTAGGTAAGAATCGATTCTGCGACCACTATGCAACGAAGCCTGTCATACTGCGAGTCCAATTCTGATCCTAGCGAACTGTACGTGTTCGGTACATAGGAAAATATCGTAGGGCAGGATTCTCAAGCCTCCTCGAGCTCATTCAAGTGATTCTTCAAAATGTCTTGCCACAACTCCTCCAATGCTTCTTCGTCCTCTTGCACATCCTTCGCATCCAATGCAACTCCATAACCGACACAGCATGGGCAAGGCATGCTCCACCTATAGCTCGCGGTATGAGTATTGAAATTTGAGCATGACTATGCAAGTCAACTTACCCGCAATTTGTAAAATGGTCGGGCCAGCTAAGTAGACAGTGTGATTTTAAAGACGAGCCGTGACGCGAACCATTTTCCCCGCGCAGTCGTCCCAATCAAACTCTGTGATTGTTCCCCATCTGCGCCTGGCTGTTTCCAAGGGTAAGATTCCTCATCGCCCATGAACGCAAGGTCACTCCTTTCGATTACGATGTCACCGTCAGCTATGTCCTCCATATCCTTAAAGAAGCCACATTTGAAGATTCGAAACGCGAGCCTGAGTTGGTTTGCGGGCAAATCGAGGACGATGACGAATGGATAGAACCGATTGATTCCTTTGGTAGCAACAGTGAGGCAGAAGATAGTGTTTTTCCCTGCGTGATACTGAAGTTGGGAGCGAATATAGTCGACACGTTGGGTAAGCCAGAGCTGGGAGCAGGTGGAAATGAATGCAAACACTTCCTCCCTCGTGAGGTCTTGACAGAAGCGACTATGAAGTTCTTGCGGAAGCGAAAGGATGGTGTTCATGGCGGAAGGCTGAATGCTACGAGTTGAATACGAGGGGAAACTCCTATTATGCCTATATTTCAAACCCCGCCTCTTAGGCTTCAAAGTGAGACCTCAGTAGGTCGAATAAGAGCACTGCCAGTGGTGGCCGCGCGGCTCCAGTAGCCGGTCTAAGTAGCGGGCCTGCAGGGACTTGTAGATCTCGCCGATGGGCTCTAGGTTGAGCCACTCTTCTATTTCGAGCAGGAAGGCCTCGCTGTGCGGGTTCCTGGGGAAGAAGTTGGAGGCGTGTTCAACTTAAGCCAGGATTTGCATGGCCTGGCCCGGGTGTGTGTTCAGAGACGGCAGGTTCTAGATTCTAGACAGCAGTCGGATTATTAGTCGGGGGAGCGCGTGGAGTGGGGCAGGAGCACCGAAGACGCAGCCACGTCTCTAGAAGCGGAATGTGCTGCCTCGTATCAGCGCACGAGATCGCCATTGACGACTAAAGCGAGAGCGCGACACCTCGCCAATGCCTACAGACTTGTGCCAAGCTCATCGGAACCGACGATGAGCCTGGCGAGAAAGATAGTCCCGACATGTTCCCAAACAGCGGAGGGGCCTGCATTATATGACAGTCACTTGCGTGATTTCGAAGGGTGAGAGAAAATATATCCGCTAGAAGCTCGATGGGAAGACGGTTTATCGGAGGAGCAGTCTCGATTGCGTAACGATGGATAACGGTGGCATCATTTGGGGGATTAGTCTTGAGGGATTTCTGCTGCCAAAGCTGGTGTTCGTTGAAAAAGCCCTGAAAGGACGGGAGTGACAGGAATCTCTGCAATGGGAACGAGGATTGGTCTATGAAAATGGTAAGTGATTTTGTGAGTATGAAAGGAGTGATTAACGTACGACATGGCCGGCGATGATCATCGTGACTCTGAGATAGGGGCAAAGAGCTATACTATAAGGTCCACACACATCGATATTTAGGTACCGGCTTTAACACATGTCTCAAGGTCGTCAAGCTGCAGAGGAGTGTATGTGGACATAAAATGCCCTTGTTCCAAGTAAAGGACCTCCCGAACATCGATAGTGTATGTATAATTTTCTTCTCGTGGCGATGTCACTTGCGATAGAGTCGGTTGCGATAAACGCCCAAAACGGGAAGAATGGATGTTTGGTTGTATTGCGAGCACGCGTATGAAGATCTTAGATCATCATATGCATCATCATCGGACCAAGTCAACACCAATTCCCTTCAACCCTCTTCAACCTGCTTCCTGACAATAGCTCGTCTATAGGGTTTCAAAACTTTTTCTATGCGACAGATACTTAGATTCCCTGTCATTCCTATGGCGCATCTACCAATCGCTGACTATATCGAATGCCTCTCGTAAACGATGGCTACTTATCGATACTGCTACGTCATTTACACACATTCGATGGTCTTACTCTTCGCTGGACTTGTGGTCATCTATCGGCGCTAGTTCTTGCATACTGGAATATGCTCCGACTCATCGAATTCGTGAATATTCCACTACGGGTTGTGGGAACCAACATCATCAATCAGTCAAGAGGAATCAATGTTTCCAACTACTGTCAACTTAACGTTACAAGTTATACCGTGGTACTCGCTATCGGTCATCACGCAACGCTTCTCAGCCATGTGTTCTGCCAGTCTTTGACGTGATGCATGGATCGTCAAGCTATATAACTCGTTCTATCTCCTTAATCTCCTTAGCACGTAGAAGGGTTTGTGGGAGATCTGCTCTCACCAAGGGACCACAAAGCCCACCCGCGCCTACAAGTCGACCAGCTTTCTCCTTGTCAACCGACATCTCAATGTCATTATCATCAACCATAATACGCGTCGAAGCGCCTTCTTTTATAGGCGAGTCCTATTTTCAGCTGAATGGGTCCCCCGATCTTATTACTCGACAATAGGTCTTATGCTTTCCTGCCCGTAGGTCAATCCTGAACTTCTACCCAAAGTCCATGCTACTGATCGATGGTCAGGTTATACGGAATTACATGTTTACAAATAGCATATTATTACCGCACCTATCATCGGGACACGACGTTTATGAAAACCTTGGTGAGCTCAACGTCATTTTAATCACTAGCCCATCAGACCTAAAATGCTTCTCACAGGTTGCCATCCTGTTGTATGTTGTCTGTCTCCAACGTGCCATCGTCCCAACCCTTACACCGCGCCAGCCTGCTTGAAACCGCACATCTGGTGCTTCTGGTACATTCGGCCGTCCGTGTTTTTATACTTTATAAGTTGCCAGAGAACACGGTGAAGGCATTGTTCATTCCCTTGTAAGCATCTTGATTTCCGAATGCAGAGGAATTTTTGTAAGTCAGCCGAGAGCGTCCTTTCATGGACTAAATTGATACTGGTCTATCCAGGCTAATATCTATTGCCCTAGCCCTTACATCGTACGTTCCACTGTCTACTACTCTAAGTCTCTTGAGATTGACACACCATCATCAGGCGTCGATTTTGATTACGGTATATCGAGCTTGCGTGTCGAGTTGCTTATGCTAACCGTAATTCAAGATCATCATCGAAAGTCTCATTCAAGGGTTAGCCTCCCGATTCTCACGTTCAACGCAGCCTCATGACCATCACATTTTTTACTTGACAGAGTCTACGGCTGGAGAGTGTGGACCAGTGCGGACTTTATCTCGCCATCGTCTAGTCATGATTTGTGTGCTGAATGTGACACACAGTTAGCAATCTTCACAAGCGGAGAACTATTGTCGTATTGTTCATAGTATGTTGCTCAAGTTCTGTGTTGCTTACTTCAATGACTTGACCGACCATTTCATAGGGATTGACCTCATTCATGCAATTCTGTATGCCCTTCTTCTGTCATGCATTATACGGCCAACACGAGTTCGCTCCTGAAATGCGCATAATCTAGGCTTAGGAGTCGGTGAGTATCCTATGATTCTCAGAACTTTGTTTTTCTGAAAACTACCTAGCAATTGTTGTTCTCGTGTATGTTGTTAACATGCGTCCAAGTACCGTTCATTTCCTCAGCTGAACATCTAGTTACCTTGACCCTGTTCTCACGATCCTACGTGATCCCACTGTCCAGGTCCGCAAAAAATGGAATCGGGTTCCAAGAGAGTACTAAACTGTCACACAGGGCCTGTACACAGCTCAGCTTTCCACGGCCCTAACGTGCGACATCGTCATCAGCATGTCCCTTGTTCACTTCCTGAACCGGTCGCGTTCAGGGATGAAATCGTCAGTTGATCGACTTCGCTGATATTGGCATTTACTTTCCTCACCAATATTGACCGGATAGGAGTGAAAACATCATCAATCGCTTGATCATTTATAGGCTCGTTGAGGAACACTCAGAGGATTCTGCTAGCAAAACTTACCATGCCTCAATCTAGCATTAATGTCGGGCTCGTGACGTGCGCAATCGGTGTGACTACATTTGTTACTGTCAGTGTTTTGTCCTCCTTTCAGTTCGTGATCCTACTTACTCTGCCATCGCGGTGTAGTTCAGGACAGTAAAAACAAGTGCGATGTTCACATGTTCGTCCATCGATCATCTTCTGTGCTAAAATGACTGAGTGTGGTGCCTAGTACCTATGGCAATCATTAGCAAATGTGCGTGATGTCGTAATCGTATCACATATCCATACCTAACAATCCATAGTCTATGTCAACTCTTTATTAGTAAGTCAGATCTCGTCCAGGCTAAACCCCTTTCATGGTCCCGCCACAGGTGTCGTGAGTATAGCCTGTCTCGGGTTGGTATCCACGCAAACTGACCTTCATATGCAGGTTGAACTCAAGAAAAACCTTGAGAAAACTGGACGACCCGTCTGCGCGCAGTTTTTTACTAGTGGAGAGCCATTGTAAACCTTATCCGCAATCCGCTCGTCAACAATAGCTCACAGTGTCATATTGTATAGCGTCAATTCATCAAGGTACACAATCGGTTTCGAGGGATGGATATGTGTTTAAATCTGGGGCGGAGACCCAGTAGGCATCCACTAGTCTTGTCTTTTACGCAGAGGAGAACCTGTCAAGTAACCACCGTGTATGTGGACATAAAATGTCCTTGTTCCAAGTAAAGGAGGTCCCGAACATCAATAGTGTATGTAGAATTTTCTTCTCGTGGTGATGCCACTTGCGATAGAGTCGCTTACTCCCAAAACGGAAGAATAAATGTTTGGTTGTGTTGCGAGCACGCGTGTCCACCGCGTATGATGCAAATTCAAGGATCAGAGCCATCATCATGATCGGCTCTGGTGCAGTGCCTGGGACAATTTAACATCCATATATGGATGTTAAGTGATCAGAGCATTTAACATCCATATATGGATGTTAAGTGTCCAGGGCGTTAGCCAAACATCCCATTATAGATGTTAGATAGCAAGTCCGATCTATCTAATCTAAAGTT
>JABCKH010000265.1:0-23174 GCA_018851285.1 Lyophyllum semitale | reverse complement strand
TGGTAGAAAATACAACCCCACCATTTCAGCTGTATTTTTTATTTCCACTGTACCCTATGGTAGACAAAGGTAGATAACTAGACTGCCGGAATCACTCAGCTATGGCTAATGGGATCGTTGGGTCCGCTGAGCACTTTCCCACGTAATCGCCCATTTTCCCACGTAATCGCTGAGCTATGTCTAACGGGATCGCTGGGTCCGCTGAGCACTTTCCCACGTAATCGCCCATGTTCCCACGTAATCGCTAGGATCATGGGCTGTTTCGGCGATCCCAAATTCGCCACATTTGGATGAATTTGATGGCCCTGAATCTAGATTGGGGATCGCAACCATAGGTATCTTCCTCCAGAATATAAGGCTAGGGAGCATATCTTCGTCCAACGCGCTCAGACGTCCGCTTATAGAAAGGCATCGAATGTAAGAGACGATCTCTGGAACGTCGGAAAGTACGCTGACAAGATGCGAGCATGGAATGTATTTTCCGCCCTTCTGGTAGCTCAAGAAGACGTGACGGAACAGGCGTTTTCGACTGAAGAGTAGGAATGCATGTGAGACAGTTGCACACTGTCGCAAGGAAGGTCTGTCGCCACTGAGCTCTTCGATGATATTATCGATGATGTCTAGAGGAATCGATTCTGGGGGAGTCATGTTGGGAGGCAATTCTTAAAATATGGGTGAGCGTTAGAATGATCTCGTTACGGATTGCCTTGGCTTACCAAAGAGTCGAGTGGAAATCAGTGAGGCAAGGCCTATGGAACATTTCGAAAATCTGAGGGATAACAGACTGCGGATGGCGCAATCGCCGGGCCGATCGATAGCTGGCTGCCCCGCTCATGGATGGATGTTTTAGCTCTGCTCAAAAGTGCCTTTCTCTGCGCAAGACCGGGGAGGAGGAACGTTATGTATGTGCGAAAACATTATTTCCATTCTACGATAACTCTCCGCGCTACGGTGACTCGGCAGCTCCAGTCTTGCGAATCCGGTCGCCACCGATCACCTCGTAGGAGCGGCACACCAACAGAGGGCACTGGGTTTCGACGCAGAAGCAGAGCGGCAGTCGAATCTCCCTAAAATCCCCATGCCTATTTGCACTCCCCTCATCGGCGACATCCACACCAAAATCGTCCGGCTCCTAGACCGAACCCGCCCCATATCATGCCAGCCCGCTTTCTCGCCCTAGAAGCACAATCGACATCCTCGCCCCACCCAATCTGAACAGGAAGACCTTCCCCACGCTTCCCTAAAGCCACATCCTGAGCTCCTCTGCAACATGGTTCCTAAACCGTGTCGAGACCCGCCGCCCCCACGCCGTCGGCTACTTATCGCTATGACAGCCGGAACCACTAGCAGAAACGGGAGTGAATGACCAACGGAACGACGAAGGTTGTGCAACGGGGAGGACAAATGGGAACTAGCGACGACGGATAACCAGTGGCGGAACTCCCGCAGCGGCGGAGAAGAGATATTGGGCGGGTGAACGTGGAGGGCGGCTCGACCTGCACCCAACAGCGTTAAGAGCACATCTAAACGACGCGACGCCGAAGTAGATTCCAGGCCCATGCAACAGTCCGAGCCAAAAGAGATGACCAGGCCCACCCGCATCGGAGATCCTGCTGGAGAGGCTCAGGAATCGCGAGCCCTGCGCGAGGAAACGGTGGGATCGGGCCAACGTGTAGCTACTCCTAGCCCACCTCCCTCCGTCCTCGCGGGCTCATTTTTGGGACTCGGCCAGCGATGATCAAAGCCGGCCCACGGGAGGGTGAAATGCTTGGCTGACGGCGGGTAGGAAGGCCGAGGAACGACGGGGAAACCAGATCCGTGATAAATCACATCGGGCAGAAGTGGCGGGGGCGGCGATGAAGGGAAGGAGCGCATGGGAGGACGACGCTGAAGAGCCTCTGGCCTAGGTGGAGTACGACGAGCTGGGGTGGGTGTTGATGGCCTCCACGAATCGCAGGAAGGTAAGAATGAGCTGTTGAAATAACAGGTAAATAAAAGGGTATCGGGATGGACGGAAACTACATACTTTAGAGCATATTGACATCGGCCTGATTCTGACGCCATCGAACACCGATCCAGGCTGAGCTTCAATCGGTACGTCGTCTCAGCGAGCGAATCTTTAGGGATATGCCATCGATTCGCTAATCAGGAAATGGGCGTCGTCGGTACCGATTGACACGCAGGATGTCTGGTCAAGGGAGCTGATGAAGGGTTCCCCAGCTATCGGATATCTCGATGAGCTGGTGGTCCTTGAGGCAACGACAATAAGGAACGTGATTGACTACACTAACAGCCGAATGCCGCGCATGTTGGACGGCGGGCTCCGGTTCCGCGTATCGAAGAAGGTACATCGAGGCTGCAGATAAGCAACGTAAATCAGCTCAATGTTCAATAGTCGTAGACAAGAAGCACGAACCTTTGCGTTAAGGTGCTCCGAGCGCCAGGACATTCGGCCCGCATACACCCCACCCAAGAAGTCGCTCGCCCATGCCACAGCTGTCTGACACACAAAGCGTACCGCTAGTGAAATAAAAACATGCGATATGCGACGAGTGAGAATCTTCGTGAGTTAATTGGCGTAGTGCGATCCGGAATGTTAAGGAGGAAAATGTGGTCGTCGTTGGACACCGTGACCGGCCAGCTCGACGTCGAATAACAGACGACCAACGTGCCCAAGTCCGGACCGTAGGTGCTCGTTTCGGACAGCGTAAACCGCGAGTAAACCCGTCAACGGTTTCACCCGAGTCCATCGTCTGGGAATTCGGGGGTGTTGGTAGATTGGGGCTATGGCTCGTCTAACAGAGGTCGAGGATATGCAGGAATATGTAGCGGAGCTGCTGAGGATAACAGGTTTGGATGATGGACGCACGGGTGAATAAAATATGGTAAATACCTTCGTCATCGTATCACAATAGAAAATCTACGTCCCATCGAACGAATACCTGCAAGATCACAAGTGCTCGGCCATAAATACGTCGCTTCGAATATGGCCACGTCGGTGGTGGCAGGCGCGACACATCAGGGTTGTTGACGAGTGTCCTGCTGGAGGTTGAAACCTCAATGAGCGGCTAGAACTCACAGGAAATTTCAGAAAGCTCACATTATCGGAAAGGCAGCCGTGCTGGGAAGAACCATCTAGTATGCAAGCGAGCCGCAAGAGACTGAGAATATCGCCTCCGAGCTGCTAACCCAAAAAATGGAGACGAAATATCTAACGAAGAGGAAAGAAGGCACGGACCTCGACTGACGGGAATGCACCAAGTTCTCAACGTGAACCAACGCCCACGCCAAACGACTCAGACCCCTCATACAACACCGCCCAAGCACCGAGTCGCTAATCCCTTTCTCTCCTCTCCAAACGCGTTAAGAGCGGTGTCTTTGGGCTAAATGTCGAATGGGCCGCAGTCCGCATAGGAACGAAACGAGTTGTATGTTTCCAGTATATCGATGCAAAGCAGAGAGAAGGGAAGTCGACCGTTTGAACGATGGTTGTGGTTGGTGGACAAGAAATTTAGCTCCGGATTCCGCAAGACCGTGTGATCGCTGTCAGGAACAACGATCTCCACCAATCATCATTCTGGAATCTCTGTGCTCCCGACCTTCCTCTGTGAGACACGGTACCTTTGTATAGACAAGTAGAAACGGCTGCAGAATTCGCTTGATTATGGAATAAGGACTCGCACGGTGGAAGTCGGTAACAGCTACGTCGCTCAAGGTGCGTTAATCTCTCAGTTTCGTCTCATTCATCTCCTTTCCGCTCAAACCGGCGTTCTAAAATCGATTCTAGATATAAAATACCACATGCGGCGGGAGCTACAAAAGAAAAATTCCAGAATGCCGATCCAAGGTACGTCAAGGAGGCAGCTCGTTTTTGAATACTCTGCCTAAATATCTCTCATTAGCCCTATACCCCTTCTCCGGTCCTGACTTTCCAAAGAGCCCTGTGTCGAGCGCTTCTCGTTGCGAACATCGGTACAGTCGATCCAATTCGTCGTTCTTTCAGTACTAAAAACAGTAAAGCGTAGCCTGCGTGCGAACGGCAAGCGAACCCGTGCTCTCCTCGTTTTACTTTCCTTGATGAGGTTTCAGGACGCCTCCACCCTAAGTTTCTCGAGGTATGTTGCTTCAGCTTTTTTTCTCCCTTAGAATGATTATATAACTCGTCGAAGCACAGGTCTGTCGGCGGCATCACATATCCATCCTCATCCGGGCGGCATTCGCTGTCAGCAGCCTCCGAAAGAGCGTAACACGGGTCATTGTGTTATGAGGACTGCGCGGAGGAAGATATCGATGCACGAACTCGCAAATCTGATGGTTCCGCCAACGGTGGAGTTGGCCTGCTCTCGAGGCATTCGACCGCGGTATGTTATTCTTTTCTCCCCTTTTCGCTCATATATTCACTCCGCGTTCCAGGTAAAGCGTTTGAGAAGAAGCTCATCGACAACCGCTACGAATTGGCGTTTCTGTGGGTGTTATCTCACTCGACGGGTTTCTCTTGAACAGCCCAGTCGATTTAGATTGGCAGGCCGTTTCGTCGACGTCGGGTTCAGCAACTCCAATTATTCAATATGATTCCTCGTGGCTACATCTCCGCCACTTAGAGTATCTTATCTTCCGAACATTCTGTTCATGTCTTTTCTTCCCGCCTCGTCCACGCTTACCCAGTCGTCCTTCCAGTGCCGCCGATTCCTGTATTACCCTTGACCTAGTGTAACGTGTCAACGAGTGCATGCGGCAATGTGATACAAAACATTACCCCTGCTTATATCAAGTTCGACGACCTCCAATGTCTACACAAAGGCGGCCTGTCGCGAAAGATCGTGGCATCGTCTGCTCAAAGTATCTCCGTAACACCCTGACTTCCGATGGAGGCAACAAAGGCTGCAAGAGTATTATCTTCACCAACCGCGCGGCGGTCCCCTGCCAGCAGCACATCCATACGTCCCCATGAATCATACAAACGACCGTCGTGCATGCAGAGCTCTACCCCGATCTTGATGACTATCTCTGTAACTGACTTCGCGACTGTTTCGAGCAGGCGAGATACGCCGGGGAGCGCCTCCAAACCAATAGGAAGGAACGTGAGCTTTCGCAGTTGGTTATGACTTCCCAGATCAAGATTCCCAGGGAGCGCTTTAAATATGCAAATTGTCAGTAAGCCCGGGGCGAATGTACGGAGGAACACAACTCTACCATCAAAAATCGTGAGCTCCAACACCTCGATCTGCAGCCCAGCAATCCCTGTGACTGCACTGCAGTCAGTGAAAGTAACGATATTCCAAATCTCGGTGCTCAGTTTGCGGAGACGTAAAGCTGATAAAGGCGAGGATGGGTCACGAAGGGCGGAGCGGACGGTGCTGAGAACACCATATAAGGAGAGGGAATGTGAGTATGTCTGGGCCACAGGGGCAGTATACGACTGTTGGGGGAAAGGGCTTCCTGTTTTGGGGTATGATATGGAAGTATCGCGGATATCGAGCGTTTCAAGGTGGTAACATAGTTGAAGAAGAGCAATTGGGAGGCCGTTGAGAGATTGTATGCTGAGATTACGGAGGGTAGGCCATTGTAACATTTCCTGCACACCGTTCTTGAATACTGAAGGAAATAATGACCAATGGTGGCCTCCATACCCGGCCGAGGTTCCTATCGTCATGCGATTAAGCCGTGTCAACATCGGGAAGGCTGAAAGGGATGTATCATGCAACGAAAATATGGTGGACGAGATTTCAAGGAAGAGTGACTCGACGTAACTGCAAAGTCTTGGATTTGATTCAAGACTTTTCCTTAGAGCTTCGTTACGGACGCGATTGTTGCTGGAGAGGGATACCGTATGAGAGATCGGAAAAGTGCTCGTTGTGCGAGATCGAGAAACGATATGGATACGGTGGAGCATGCGTTTAGCGTGAGTTGCCGTTGTGAGCCTTTTATCTCTTCGATAATCAGGTTCAAGATCTCCTGAGGAAGAGTAGACGAAGTGGTCATGGCGGTAGACTGCAGAAACGCTTATCGCCGATGACTTTACCAATCTACATCAACTCTCGATCTTTTCTCCATCGCTGGCTAAAGACACACTAGGAGACAGATTGAATGACTTTTCCCTCTCTGATTGAAGGTATAGTTGATCCGTTCTCGAAAAACGGCCTGCTACTCGTTTCGTACTCCCAGGACTGCACCTCGATATTGGTGCCAGTGATAGGCAAGTTAACACGCTGTCGAACTTGGAGGAATCCATTACAACTATGGATTGGTATATGAAAAGTACAGAGGAGTCTAAAAGGAACGGTGGGATGGGTCTTGAACGGTATACAGGCTTCCAGGTACCTTTTAACAATGCGGAAGCGGGGGAAAGATCGGCCAACCGAGTCCAACACATCTTCAATCCTCAATCTTCCATCTTCCATCCTGAGGCCCTGGACGCCCGCCCTCTGCGGCCCCCGGCCTCATACGTGCAGACGCATTTGCTCCACCGCCCCCCGCTGGACGACTGCCACATCCATTGCTCCGACGCCGAACGGTGGCGGACGGGATGAGTCCACCTAGTCGTGTTCAATATCCCCTCCGTGAGCCCATTCCGCTCGCCCCCATCGTCAGCACGTCGTCCGCATCCTTTCCTTCAGGGAAATGCATCGTGTTCGAGAACCTCGCATTCGACTAGGGCGTAATCCAGTCCAAAAATTCCGCCCATGCGTCTGCCCCCTCGTGATGACAACACAAAGACTGATCTCGTGTCGTTGAAGTGGCCGCAGAGGACGAGTTAGGTCATTGTGCAAAAACGGCGGGCGCTGATGATGACTACACCAGACTCGAAAGTGCAGAAGGTCTGTTGAGGGAGAAACATCATCAAATGACGAACGAGAATGCGAATGAAGGCGCACCATACCTCTATAGCATCGAAATGGATTGGATCGACGCCGTCGAGCCCGAGCCCTAGATGACTGCCTCTCAAAAGCACTCAACATCCACGAGTGGCTCTTCACTCTTCCCTTCTCGCGGAGGTCAACAAGCCTGTCCTTGCTCAGGCCCATATTCGTCATCCCCCAGCTGGCACGGTCGCACATCCTCACCCCCATCGTAATGTCCAATAGTCATCCCACCATCGAGCATCTTTCACACGCTCGCCCCGTTCTCCCGCTCGCACTGGGTATCGACGCAGACGTCGCTCGTCCTCCTCCTCCCCTGATATTAACCATCCGATTGCGCCAAATCGCCTCCAACCCCACGCCGGTGGGGCGCGTCCTGCGCCAACAACACCGACCCCTAGCGCTCGTTTGGGGGTCTCGTCAGCCCGGGCTTGAGCTAGTGACGAAACGCCCATAAGTCCTACAGGACGGGGGGTACTTCTCGACCGGACCGGAGCCTCCCTAGCTTCAGCGCCAGCTACGATTGGGACGTCGGCTGGTGATGATGAGGACTGGCCCAAGGGATGGTGGAATGCGTTACGGACGGGGGCGGGAACGTTGAGGAAGGGCGAGGAAACAAAGGATCTGTGATGGATGACGAGGAGGCAGAACTGTAGGGCGGTGGCGAGGGAAAGAGGAGCACGTGAGAGTACGCCAACGAGCATCAGGGAGATCGAAGGGGGTATGCATATGGACGGGGTTACTGCACCCGATTCTAGAGTACTAGTGTGGCGCGGAGTAGGGGAGGTAACGAGTATGGGAGTTAGAGGAACACGAGCTGGGGTGGGGGACGACGAATTGCGAGATAAGTAGTAGGGAGCTGTTAAGAAAAGGGTTGAATGGGTGGTATAAGGATGCGCAGAGCGTCACATACCTTTCAACGTAGAATTAGCCGGATTAACGCCGACGAACAACGATGCAGGCCGATCCCTGCGCGCACTAGCATGTCGTCTTTGTGCACGAACCTCTACAGCTCTAGTGTGCGATTGCGATGCCGTCGATTCGCCACTCTAGCAACAAGTGTCGTCGGCACGGATTGACGCGCCGAATGCCTAGTCAAAGGAGCTGATGACAAGTTCCCCGGGCTATCAGACATCTCAATAAGCTGTTGGTACTCAGGAAAAGTACGAGAAAGAACGTACGTGATCATACCAACAGGCCGATCCTGTCCACGTTGAACCGCAAACCCCTCCGCGTACCGAGGCCAAAAGTCAAAATCTACAGATAAGGAGCATAAATCAACTAAATATTCTGATAGGAAGTACGAACCCTTTCACCGAGGTACTCGCCAGGAGATTCAGCTCGCATAAGTTCCATCCGAGAAGTCGGTCACAGTGGCAACGGTTTCACCCCAATTCATCGTCTGAGAGTCCGGTGTTGGCTGATCGGGGCTATGGCTCGTCTAACAGAGGTCGGGTGATGTGTGGAATTATGCGGAAGAGCTGTTGCGGGTAGAGGGTTAGATGGCGAATGCAAAGGTGAATTAAAGATGGCAAATACCTTCGCCATCGCTTCACCACGGAAAACTAGTACGTCCCAGCGAACGAACACCTCCAACATCAGAAGTAAATGGCCGTAAATATATCGCTTCGAACATGGCCACGTCAGTGGTGGCAGGCGCGATGCATCAGAAAGGTTGACGAGTGTCCTACGGGAAGTCAAAAACTCGATGAGCGGCTAGAACTCACAGGAAAAGGCGGATAGCTCACGTTATTTCAACGGCTGTGTGCTGGTAAGAACCACCTATGCCAGCGAGCTGGAAGGCACTGAGAATACTGCCTCCGAGCTGCTAACACAAAATGAGGCTAAGTATCAAATGAGCGGAAAGAATAGACGTACCTTGGCTGAGGCAGGAATGCACCAGGTGCCAACGCTCATGCCAAACGACTCTGTTACCCCTCATACAACCCCGCCCAAAACTCCAAGTCGCTCATGTGCTTTCTCTCCTCTCCAAACTAGTGTCACGGCCGTTAATTAAGAGCAGCGTCGTTGTCAAATAGACCGAAGTTCGCATAGGAACTGGTAGAGTCGTATGTTACTAGTATATCAATGAAGAGAAGGGAGATCGAACGATTAAACGATGGTTGTGGTTCGTGGGTAAGAAAATTAGCTCCGGATTCCGCAGGATCCGTGTGATCAGTTGGACTCCACCAATCACAAACCAATCATCCCGGCTTGCTCACAACCTTCATCTGTGAGATACCTTAAGCAGACACGAGATGGAACTGGGCGAGGTAAGGCATTCCCTATGACTTCATGACACACTTCAGTTGAGGAACTAATTGCGATGAGTTCCCAAATTTCAACAGGTGTGTTTATCATGTCCGTTTTCATTATGTCTCCGAATTCTTTCCAGGAACACGACGCGCCCAGACCTCGCGTCCATGCGCTCCCAGATGGGTAGATCTACACACTGAACTAAGACTCCTTATGCTCTATATCTCTGTGTGAGTAGTATGACTTTTCTAGTGTTTTCTTCCTCGCACAATGTGATCGCCTTATCCCATTGCACAGCACGGATTTCGCCTTGCCCCATCCACATCTCCGGTCAGCAGCATATCCTCAGGAGAAGACCTGACGGGGTTTGGCTTGTACGGAGGGAGATGTCGATGTCAGCTGACATCTATGGGCAGGCCACGATATAGTCAGGTTCGTTTTCTCCCTCTCCTCTCTACTCGAACTGACGTTCCAAATCTGTAGAATCGATTCCAGAAATAGCAAAGCACATGCGGCGGGAACCATAAGAAAGAAACATGCGCCTAGCCATGATGTCGGTCTAAAGGTACGTGGCTGAGCGCGCAACTCGTCCAATACCCTACCTAATTCTTTACCCAGAGACGTCTGTTTGTCGCTTCTCCTCGCGCACATTAGTATGTACCAATCCATTACGTTCGTCACTTCGTTTGAGGCTGAAAATAGAAGAGTAGCGTACGAACGACAGGTGAAACATCAACGATAGTGTTCGGCAGAAAGCGATCCTCGTATGTCTCGCTTCGTTCAGCCTCTGGCGGACGGCCTCGTGCATTTGGTCGTCGAGGAGGAGTTGCGCTGCCCTTGCACGGGTCTAAGATACTTTGCGTAAGTGCGAATTAAAGCTGACTTGCGCAGCCTCTGTTGACCAGCGCCTTCGTCAGAATGTGGGCACAGAGAAGACGGGATTTTCGACACATAATTTTTATGGACCACGGGTTAGACCCGTTTCCTTTTATTGATCCCCTCCAGCTCGAACTGATGTTCTGAATCTGTAGAATAGACCACTACGCCAGGGGCATCCAACTCGCGTCGAGACCCCAGATACGTATCATCTTGAGGTTATTAACCAATCCGCAGCGAGGTCCACCTTCGTCGGCCCGTCCTTCACTGTGCGGTTCAGCCTGAGAGAGGAAAGCGGCGGGCTTATCGTCTTGTTCATCGTCCGATGATGTAGGCTCATAAGCTTAGAAGCTGGCAGTGATGAAGGGGTGATAACCTGCGGAAGTTTCGGGACCCGTCTCCATGCCGCCCAAGATATTTTCCGCCGATCTCTACGTCTTGTTATGGCGTCCCATTCGCCGTCGATGGACTCATCAACAGGTTTGGCGTCCGTGGGTTCAGCCTTGCGTAGAAACTTGCCGTTAAGAGAGAAGCGGGGGATTCTGATACTTCTCGGCTTTTACAACAATGATCTCGGGGACTGTCTCTCAGTATCGTCTTTGGGCACACGCTTTACATTTTGTTCTTGTTCCCCCGGTTATTTTGAATGCCCCCCGTTTAAATCGTTCACTTGAATCGAAGTAGATTTCTACATCAGTGTGTCACAGAACCCTCTAAAGGAATAACGGTCTCAATACTAAGGTCAGGGTAGAGTCTTTCGACCCAGAGAAGACCCATCGACAACGATCTCGCCATCGTCTGCTCAAAGAATCTCTGGATCAAGTCTGATGGAAATGGTTCCGCCTCATATCCGAATACTATCACCTTCAAAAATCGCAATTGCATCGTAAGGCGGTCCCTTCTCGCCAGCAGCTCATCAACATCTCTCCATATCCTCCCGACAGCCTCCGTACGACGCTCGTTGCAAAATTTCTCATCTGCACTGATGGTGAGCTCGATAAGCCCATCAATATTTGAGATCGTCTTGAGGATCTGGGGTATGTAGGGGAGCGCTTCATTGCCTCGCGCGTGCAAGCTAAGGCGTTGCAAATTAGGAGTACCGTGGAGATTTAGGACGCCAATGGGAGTGAAATCATACTCCTCGAGATCGATAAGATGCGTGGCTTTATAATGAGGGCATGTCAACCAATGGATGAACACCAGCAGAATTCAGACTTACAGCAAACGATCTGGAGCTCTAGTTGTTCAATGTAGGAGCCTGCAAGAGTAAGTATTGATTGACACGCAGCCTGCGTCGTGTCATTCAACACCTCGATGTTAAGCATGCGGAGACGAGCGAGATGGAGAGAAGAAGATGGGTCCAGAAACATGGAGAGGAGTGGTTGCCATGGCGCGACCCTATATAATCTGAGTCTTTGCAGATAGTGACGGTTCCCCGCATCTGCTGCGAAATTTCTATCTGGCTCAGGATCGTCACGTAAAGTAGCGGCCCATAGTACAAGTTTTTCGAGGTAAAAGCATGGGCGAATGGCGCTGATAGGAAAATCCTTTATAAACGAGATTGTAAGGATGCGGAGTGCGGGCAATGAGAGAAGTTTTCTGATGTTGTGGTGGTAATTCGCGGGAAGGGAGGTCCATTGTGCGGAGACTAGCGGTGAGCCTTTGGTGTCCAGCGTCAGCGATCTCAGCCGAGTCAGATTCTGGAGGGAGTCGAACGACATATCGAATGCTTCCTTAGGAACTTTGACGGAAAGCGACACCACGTATGCGCAAACGCGGGGGCAGGAAGACAAAGTCCTGTTAAGAGCTTTGTTCCTAGTGCCGTCGGATTCAGATAAAGAAACGGAAATAGAGTGGTATAGTTGTCTTTGAGCACGGTCAGAGAAAGACGAGGAGACGACGCAGCATGCTGCGAGTGTGCATAGCTTTTGCGGGTCATCGACTGCCTCGATGACCTTGTCGATGATCTCCTGTGGAAAGGTAGATGAAGTTGTCATCCTCACGGGCGAGGTGTTATGGCGATGAGAAAACGGATTGATCAATGTTATCGGTGGCGAGGGAAGAATCGTGGTGTAGTATATTACAGAGAGAGCTGCCAAACATACCACGATGAATGATCTATTTCTTTCGGTCCGAAGAAGCATGTACAAAGATCGACATTATATTCACATGTAAACGACCTGACAGTGAGTGATGACATATGCTGAGGTGAGAGAGCGAAATCGAACAGAAGCTAATGGCACACGAACAAGAATACAAAATACGAAATTGGGAACCACAACGAGACCTATTGAATGTATATATTCCTGGCACAGAATATATCAGCCCACGGAGGGGATAGAGGGAGACGATATACCTAACGATCGTGATTCTTTCGTAGTCACATCGTTAACCCTAGCAACCTTAAAAGGTGCTTGAGTGGATATCGGATGAGACAAGAGCATAGCAACACCACGTACCCATACAGAAGGCAGCCGTCGCGGCTTATCTTCTCAGCGCGTCATACCTCCCTCCCTCCCCATCTGCATCGAAAGTGTCTGCCAAACCACACCCCGTCCCGTCCACATCGCTGTGATGTCTACATCGCACGAGAAGGAGATATCTCATAGCAGATATGTGAGAGCGGACGATGATTACGGAAATGGGAATTACGCACTAATCGAATAGAGGAAGGCGCAGCGCGTGAGGAGGGAACACGGGCTCAGTCAGGATCTCGGTGAAAAAGGGCGATGTTTCCGACAATCCGGCACCATACGCCTCCTCGCCGTCCTCTCGCCGTCTCGACTGCCAATTACATTATATTTATTAGTCTTGAATTCCTGAATGAATGGAAACGACGCAGGACTCACCTAGATACACATGAGGCTTCCCTGAAAAAGTCAAAATTACATGTGAACGAGCAGCGTGCGTTCGCTCATCGTCTTGGGTTGCTAATTGGGATGTGCTTGGTGAGATTTCAATCGCTGAAACGACGTATCACTCACCAGGATACGTTCGGGGGGGCTCAGGGCTCAGTAAAGTCTGAAATCTTCGCGAAAAAAGTCGATGTGCGACGATTTGGCACCGCACGCCTGATGTTGTTCTCTGTCGATAAGTACATTAAGCATTCGTTGGCATTGAAGCGCTGGAAAAAGTCAGCTAGCTCACCGAAAGACCGGGAGCTGATCAAGCGCTAGTGTGTCAGGCGCGCAAGGCTCATAGATAGCGTCGTGCAACGCATTTAGGAGAGATCTAGCGCATCGATAAGAGACAAAATATGCTCAGGTAGGGGAAAAAACTAACCTTGCCTGATTTTCACGCCTCCGGTGGTCCAGCGGCTGATTCGCGCAAAGGTTAGGCTATCCGCTTCTGTGCTCGAAGGTATTCAACGCCATGGGTCTAACGTTGGCCAGGACTTAGTGGAGAATGACAAAAACGTGTGCAGCTTAGGCTGCAGGATATGGAGGAGCCGGCGAGCAGCGAAAAGATCTGGGGGCAGACGAGCAAATATTACGTGAGGTAGATTATCGCCAAACCGGATCTGTAAGAGTTCAGAGTTGCGAAAAGCGAGATCAGCCACGAGTAAGTGCAGAATACGCAGGCGTCGGGTGAGGATATCGCGGTAACCATTGGAAACGTGGAGGCGGGCCGACCGGCGGATCAATCCGCGCCCATGTGGCCACTCTGATCCCTGTTTTTCGACCAACGGCAAGACAGTGCTCACTCACTTACCCGCTTATGCATCGTCTTACGACTACTCGTGAATGCGCAGGAGTACCACCCCTTTTGACGCCATCTACATTCGACTGGAGTTCGTCAGATCTCCTCACAGCCAGTCTATGATTCAGCTCAGGCGTTGCAGAGCTCGAGAGTGAAGTTACATCTCTCTTGTTTCCGCAGTCCAGGTATGTAGAGCCGTTCTTCGTGGATTTTCACCACTGATACATATCGCTTCCAGGACGACGCAGGTCCCTTTCTCTGATAACACAGATCTCGATCCAATACCGTTGGCACAGGATTCGTCGAATTCGGAACGAATGGTGAGCTTGTATTCATAAGTCTTCATCATTCTGGACCGTTGCCTCCCTGTTTCTCTTTGTATTCATTTTTCATTCTATTATCCCTCCCCTGTCCTGCCCGCTAGGCACTAGCCCCTCACATTGTCCATTGGTCGTCCTCTCAGCTCCCTGTTCTTTTCATTCAACTTCATCTCATCTATGCTATTTTTTCTCTGCATTCTCGACGCTAACTTCATCTCTCCTTTCCAGAAGATCTCTGCACATTGTCATGCAATTCTTTTCACTCGGCGTTTGGGGAGATGTCGGCATTGCTTTACCATCCAGCTCGCGCTGTAAAACTCTGCCTAACAGAGTAGCTGCCACGCTCGAGGTATGTGCTTCCCATTCCGAATTCGGGGTATATCAATTCAGTTCGGACATATTCCCCGCAGATCCGGCGCTCATCGATGAAGAGCCGCACGAGAACATGCGTGGGGGTTTATGTGATACGAAGCACAGCGAAAACGGTCAAAGGTTGACCTGAAGGTGCGTTGGGAAGAACCCCAGCGGGCTCTTCGTGGATAGAAGCACGACTTCGTTACTAACATACGGTTCGTTATTCCTCTTCTCACCCTCTTTGTTTCACGCTGAAGAAGGGACTTAGGACTTAGTATCATCAGCTTAACGATCTGTTCCACCATCGTCTCTGAGGCGGCCATTCAGGAAGCCCAAAACGCTCAACACTAAGACGATCTCGTCAATTGAGAACTCGAGCTTACCAATGCTCGACGTCCGTGGCCCAACCTCACCTTTCTACGAGTTCTCAACCGCGGAAGTTTTGCGTCCATCGGTGATACAACCCGTCAGTGACCTACTTACATTCACGACCTCTGCTCCTTCTGACACTGTCCTCGCAGCTCAGCGTTCATATATTATCATGAAAGCATATGCAGAGAAATGTGTTCCGACAGTCAGGTTGGTGTCTTTTTCTTTCGAAGTCAGTCGAGACTGACATACCATATAGCTTCATTATACTGAGGGATACGGGCGTCAATAGTGGGAGAAGGCTTGGAGCGTTAATCTTCGTTAGCGTTGGTGTTCTAGGTAATTTTATAACCAGTTCTCTTCCATCATTATAATTGATCTTCGTAGTAAAAGGGCTCGAGATTCCTGAAGCTCTAACGATCTAAAGGTGCATTTCTACCCACCCCTCATCTACTAGCTACTAATGTCGAGCGGCATAGGTAAAACCGCTCTGGACGGCATCATGCACCTTTCTGTCATCTGCGTGCCAATCTGAAGTCAGCGCCTGGGGAGAAAGAACCCCTTTCTTTCAAGCACACGCTCACTCTCTAACAGCAAACATCCAGCCCCATCCCTGCCTTCAGGTACGTTTCAGATCAATTCTCGGTGGCTTTATTGGACTGACGCGTGGGTCAGGCTTGGCTCACTGCTCCACCGGCGGCACTCGCTCGCTCCCGGCGGACTCCTACACCTCCTCCTTCCCGCCGCCTTACGCCAATGTGGAGGAGTCTCTGTGCATTTGGTTAGTGTCCTGAGGCGGGATGCGCAATGGTGCAGAAAAGTGTACGCATGCAAAGTGCTGCTTCCGGTTTTTTTTATTTTCGATCAAGCTTGTTGACTGGCGTGGGCAGATGCGAAGGTAGTTTCGGCGGGCGGGTCCGGGTGCGGTACCGTGTCGATGCGGCGGCCGTAGTGAGCGTCGGTGTTCTACGAAGGAGGTGGATTAAGCTTGAGGCAGTCCTTGGGATTGAGGGGCTCGAGTACGCGTGCCCTGCGTGTATGAATAATGTGCATCCGTTGCGGTGAGTTCCCGCTTCAGTTCCTCGTGCATCTGATGGTTGATCTGAATACAGGCCGGGAGTACAGGCAGACGAACATTCGCGTCCCCTACACAGAGGTGCTTGAAGATCTAGCTTATGAACTAGGTGCCGTTGCACCATCCTCTCCCTATTACCGTCTCTGGAAACACTTACTCGTCCCCCCGCACACATTCCCCCGTCGTACCACATCTTTAGTCGCTTTGATAGGCTGCGGCGCTAGTTCCCGCCATTGTACTAACTCGTCATATTCTAAACGAAGCGCCTCACGCGTCCATGCTTGAGATAACAGAAATTGTCTATGCTCCCCCGGTCCTTCCGCTGTGGGTGCGGATATAACATGTAACAGTGATGTGTTCCCAGATCCATGGGTTCACCGTATGGTACTAAACCCAAAAAAGTCTCCGTCATTGCGTGCTGCTGATTAACGAGGACCATTACGATAGTCGGATACATCCCCTGTGGCTGCATAAATCTTAACCCTTGAAGCAGAAATGATCTGAACTGACTATTAATAGCCACATGCTACTAGTAGCTGAAGGGATTTGCATTTTCGTGTTAATACCGATCCCAACACTTTCCCCAGATTGGAAAAAGGAAGACAAAAACTCAAGGTCCGAAACTATTGGGCTTTGACGTTTGTGGCTGACGTCATCATGATTCCGAAAGCTCTTTCTCTACCACACTGGCACTTCGATGCGTTGAATACATCGTCTTTTTGCACGTCCTCTGATCTACAGGTTCAATCTATGTGAGCTCGAAACTCTCTCCAAGCTCGGAACTGCCCCGCCCTCAGAGGTATAGTCACCGTATACCCCAAGCATTAGCTATGTGGAACTCTGACTCATCTTCCCTATGACAGATCGGGCGCCTCCGCTACCTCGTTCAGCACAACGAGGTGTTCGTCCTGTATACTGGTGACTGTGCCAAAAGCTTCGAGGTGTGCACCCAAGTACACCTCCATTTTCTATCACTTCTCCAACACTGACTCACGCCCTTTCTAGAAACCATATCAGCGAAAATTGGCCTCATCCGCTCCTTCTCCCACATCCTCTAGGGCGCTCGCCTCCGCATCGTAAGCCCCTGACTCTTCGTCAACCAAAACCAACACAATCCAGATCCACATAGGCCACATTGCAGGAAAATGTGCAAAACTACGTAGGAGCAGCTGCGAGCGTGAAGTCCTCAGTTTTCGGTACACTCCAGCCGTGTTCTGATCATTCACGCTCACCACGATAGAGGTGATGATGTCAACGGGTACGTCCCTTCCTTCCGATTTTCTTCTACGTGCACAAGCTTAAATATTGTACTAATATGATAGGCTGGACGTGAACGAGCGCACGCTCGATCCTGAGCGGTTCCTGAGGTATGTGTCTATCACTTTATCTCGATGGGTGCTGTCTCATGCCTGCAGGCACAGTTGTCGTTCCCCTTGCACGTAGGGGCGTGTTTTTCAGGGCTCGATCATGAACACCAACATGGATAGGGACTTGTGGGGTGGGGAAACCGCGTGTCATGCGAATGCGTCCTACCGTTCCCCTGCTCTTCCTGCTTTTCGTTTCGCCTCACCTCGTTAAACGAAATGAATCTCCCACTCACACTCGGCCATTGTCATGCAGCGCGTACTTCCAACTCAACAGCAACATTCAACTACGCTGGATTACATATCTCTCGATTCCTCGACTCACAATTGGTAGCCGTATGCCTCCTTATGCTCGATGATATCCTCCTGTGAGTCCGGCCATGTTCATGTCGCTTTGAAATTGTTTTCTCATCGGCATAAAGACATGACGGGACAAAATGACCATCCCCTCATATATATACGCCCTCGCGAAACGGCGACTGAAGGTGGGCCTTTTGCTGTTTCACGCCGCTCTCGTTTCACTTTTATCTCTTTCAGTTCACGCCGAATACGTCAAACAAATCCTTTCAGGATGATTCTAAATTCTTTGTATGCATCGCATGATGCGTCGGCCACACACGATGAAAGTGAAGGGTCGTTGATAGTTTGGGCAAGTCTGTTGTTGTCCTTACTTTGACGTCGTGCCTCAGATCGCGAATTTGAGTGGGCTGCGGATTCTCGTTCGACAGAAGAAACGGAGGAAAACCGGGATACGGAGAAGTAGGACTCACGGGTAGAACCTCAATTTCGCCATCGCGGTATGCCTACCTATTCCGTCAAATACCCCATCTAACTCGTCCCCGAGCACAGATCATTCAGCTGCTTTACCCTCTGATATAACGATTCCTCGTCCCATGGGCTTTTCTCTGCAGCCGCCCTTCGGAATACGAGTGATTTTGGGTTAACGATTGCGCCGAGGAAGGTGTCAATCCCCAAGCAACTCGCGAATCCGAGGGTGTGTTACAGCGGGGAGTTCGCTGCTGCTTATTTCGAGGCTTGGTACAACTGTGTAATTGTCTTTCCTCCATTTGTCGTTCCTCTCTTGACTTCGCCTTCTAGGTAAAGCTTACGAGCGGGCACACACCAAGTCACGTTCTGGTTTGCTATCGACTGATGGTATTACGCTGGATGGAGAGATAAATCAGCCGGTGGAGGTGAGTTAATGTCGCGATAATCGAGGTCACGCTGATTTCAACACTTATCGCAGACCAACGCGAAAAAATTGCTCTTTCCCTGCCATGGGCGCGTTGGCATTGTTGTAAGTGTTTCCTTGTCATTATATCTAACACCACCAATCAGTTTTGATCAGGGACAATCCTCTCTTTTATGTTGAACGTCTTTCTGATTTTTGGCAATTGTCCCCTCTCCAGTTGTGGTTCTTCTTTCTCCACCGATCATCGCGCTGTGCAGATATCAACAACCTCGTGTCGAGTCCTCGACCACATATGGAATCTCTTGTATTATAAACGTGACACATCTGGCCGTTGTAATATCTTATCATAGCTATCAGCCGCCCACATATTGGTTTGATTCTCACCGAGGCGACCGGACGACCCCTTGAAGCACCATATCAAGGCTAGTGTTCTGTCAAGTGACCTCAATAGACACAATACTGAGAGTAGAAACAACAAGTGCATTATTCACGATTAACAGAATGCGATAGCCTAGGCGGCTAGAGATCGGGGTGCGACCAAGTCATGGTGGGAGGCTGTGGGAGGACCGGGAGGTCGCCTAAAAAAGAGTTAGCATGTGACCGTCGGCGCATGCAGATGGCTATTTTTAATCTTGATGCGGGCGCCAACTTCATGTTTGAGCGCTTGAGCTCTCCTTCGATGGCTCTGCTTGCTCCCTTGCTGGGCAGATATCAGCTTCTCCTTGTAGAGTCGTTCCCGTATGGTTTCTTCCAAGAAACTCATATTAGGAACGTAATGAACCATGCAGTGTTCTCAGGCTGATACTTCATGGTGCTTAGCCGCCCACATCTTGGTTTGATTCTCACCCGTGGAAAGCCGGGAGGACGACATCTCGGAGTATCACATTCTGGTGTTGTTTTGAACCTTCAAACTTCTCTATGAAGGCCGGTGTTTTGTTAGCTCGCCTCAGATCAAGGAAAGAAGCTCCAATCCGACATGTATCGCCCTGGCTTGATCCCATCTGGGACTCGTGATTCACTGAAGATCTTGTGATATACATAAAATATGAGCTCTGTGAAGCTGATCGCTGATCCCACAATGATGACTCCTTCTGAACGCTCGGACCTTCAAGCGCTCGGTAACTACATGCTGTTATTGATCGGCCAGCTTGGTCTCGTTACTTTCGTCTATGGTGTGTTAGACGACCTGCATTAGCCAGCAGTAATTGACTCCAATCAGGATTATTCGTCGCATTCTTCGCGGTTTCAACATTCATATTTCTGTAACCATTTTCTCGCTTCAAATTTCTCCGGGGTGCTAATAGGCTTTAACTGACAGTCAGCGTGGGTTAGACTCGCGCCAAAGATGGGTCATGTTCGCCGCGAGTATCATCAGTTTTCTGCTGGCCAGTATATACTGGTTTGGAACCATAACCGCTGAATTTTGTCGGAGAAGCGTGTTCGTCGTTATAACGGGGAGCGCCTCCACTCCTCGTGATTATACGATTCAGAATTATTCGCTGATGGCTGTAATATGGTCGATGATGCTTCTGGTAAGCTCAGCCTCTCATCAGTCTCCGCGCCAGGTTAACGAATATATGTTCAAAGATACTTCTCAGTGACTGCATTATCGTTTGGAGGGCTTGTGCGCTTTTCATACAGCGGAAACGAGTCATGGTTGCTTTGGTTGCTCTTCTACTTTGCACAATGGGTGAGATTTTCGCTCGACACGAGAAACGTACCCTGAGCCTCGTAGGAACGGCCTTCGCTTACCTTGTCAAGATATCTATTACATCCAGACAATCCTACGATGTTCCGATCCTGGTGGTCACTCAGAATTACCAAGCCTCCTTATACTACGCGACACTGATCCTCTCACTGGTCAACAATGTGGTTGCTACTTCGGCATTTATCTTCAAGCTGTGGTAAATACAGCAACGGCCTTTTGTTAATCTGGCACTGATTTTCCAGTATCCAGGTCGCATCGTAGGTTCCTGACCATGGTCGGGCTAGCCAACAAACGTCCAAGTCGATCTCAGAGAGCCATTACTATTGTCATTGAGTCTGGGATCATATACTGCGTATTTTAGGTATGCCTTGGCACGCTTTGCCTTACTGGGAGTTGATTATCATCCACAGCTGTGCCTGGTCCTTATACAGTTTCTGGGTCAAAGACACTCCGGTGGGGGAGCTGGCGTGGATCGTCCTGCGATGGCATTGCAAATATTCCCCTCCTGCATCTGGTTATTAACTGTTAGTTGTGATCCATTTCCCCGTCATGTACTACAACTGATTCAGCCATAGGGAATGTATCCGACGATTGTAATGGTCCTCATAACTCTGCAGCAAACAATGGCGGATACACTTCCTATGTTAAGCAGTGTACATTGAACCCAATACTACATCAGGGGACCGTCGTCTCGATGAATACAGGTTGAGATTGTGCGTTCTTTCCGTGATGCCGCGGCAGAAGGATGTCATGGATTCCACACAGCTAGCATCTCGAGCGAGTTTGAATTGTGTTTGATTGACGAATTGAGAAAGACCGAATAAATGTATGGAGCAGAATATAACACGCGAGACGTCCTGTAGAATGTGCTACGCACCGCCCAGCTGTAGAACCAGTTGTCTCCTTGTACATTTCTCCGGGCTTCATAAGATCGGAGATTAACAGGGAGAGTGTGCGAGAAATGTGTATAGAACATACCATACAGGCAGGGCCACACCCAAATGATAATCCCGCCACAGTCCATTTCAGAGCAGCGATCCGCTCCCGTCGTGGGCGAATCGTCGTGCATATTCAGCCATCAGCCGCTTGTTGTAATGTCAGGTTGTGCTCGGAGGGCAGGATTTGTTTGCTACCGACTGTTGGCTTCAGACTGCGGTGCAGAGGATGGAGATTAAATTGCGCCGTCCACGAGAGACTTTTCACCTGTTGCTATTGTTGTTAGGTCAGCGTTGAAAGGGTAGGTACGTATGCACCTTTGTATCGTTCATAGCTTCAGGAATCTGGCGCCCCTTCTCCGGACCTCACGGGCTTGGCGTCCTGGTGCTGACAATCGAGACTTGATTACTTTCGTGTTGGTAAGAAATTTAACATGGGTAGGAACTTACGCGCTGCATTGAGGTTGGTCATTTTCGCTCGAGAATTCTTGGTTTTTCGTCCTGTCAGAAGGTAAGGCTTGTTGGTCCAATTGAACGGGATAGGGACTTACACGCGTGGCTGAGGGTTTCGGCGTCCTCCAATTCAGCAGGAATGTATGTCTAGTTTTCTTGATGTGAGTTCGAGCATGATCGTTTCTCTGAATCGTTGCATTTACCGCTGAAGCGGCTCAGGCACACCTCAATTTCCCCAAGTGGGGCACAGAATATCTCGGTCAATCTTCCACTTAGATTGCGGCCTGCGAATCATCTTCATGATGGCTACACGTAGGAGGATGGAGACGTGAGTCGTGTTAATCCAAAATTCCACTATGTATAATATCACAAGAGTTGGAGGCGGACAGTGGGCAGTTGAGGGACCGCCAAACCTGAAGCTAGAGGAGGAAGAACGTTAGAAGGGGGGTAAGGAGACGATGGCGTGCGTCGCCTGAATTCTGTTATGGGACTGTGTCACCGCAGAAAAAGCAGGCTCACCCGAGATCGTGGTGTAGCACTCCCGTATTGACAGTGGCACGGATGGAGTGTATATGCGACGAGGAAGTACTCGCCGGCTTGATATCGCGCCTCCGAACAAGGAATTACTTCGTCCAAAAGCATCGTTCTGTAGGCATACGAGACGGGATTACCACAGAATTTTTGTACGGATAACAGATGAAGCTTCGCACTGGATATGTCGTCAAAGGACGTCATGTTGCCATATGGATATTTAGACTGGTAAAAGGTCGATCCTCGGCGTCTTCGGACATGCCTTAGCATAGTGACTCCGTTGTCGGCACGTCCTCTAACGACTTGCTCGTGATAGCTCTTCATCTTGATAGGTATAGTCATAGATATCCCAGGCGTGACTGTGAGGAGAAAAGAGTTTTAGCCTTGAAATTAGGCGGATTTTGACCAAAATGAAAGCAATACGAGAAATCGAGTGTACCGGGCTTAAGTCGACAGGAGAAGTGGAGCGGGAAAAGACGTAGTAGAAGGAAGCGAAACACCAGATGCTGGCAGGTGGTTGCAAACAAGTGTTCTAGCAGAACACAACTTGTTTGCGGCAATACCTCTAAATTAGAAGCACTGTTTACAAACAATTCCTCACACGAGAGGACTCTGTTCGCAAACAATTGCTCTCCCTCACAACAGATGCCTCACTTATGTACCTCACGATTCCCGACGCACTTCCCAATTTGGATGCTCTGCTGCGGACTGTTGAGCTCATTATTGACTGCGTTCCGCGCCCACTTCCTCATTTGGTAGCTCCTAAGCGACTGATTTCCGAGATCGCCGAATCATAACTCATTGATTACCCACTGTATACTCATCGCGAACAGCAGCTTTCCTGGCATTTACGAGCTACATAGAATACATGTATATAACTAGTCTACATGGGATTCATTGAGCCCTAGTTTAACTTCCAAGCGCACCACCCACCGAGCCACACCCGCTAGCCATGCCGCACATCGTAAATGGTGCCACAAGTATGAATCTGTATCCTAAGCCGCTAGCGATGGGGGGACAGCAGCTAGTCCTGGCACCCATTGAGCTAAGGGGAAAGGTAAGCCTGGAGTAAGTGTCCCGGTCGTCATGCGAGAATGGTAATACACATACCCAGGTGGCTCTTGCATTGCTACAACCCGCCGGCGCTGTTCTGCAATGCGTTACAGCCTGCATATTGCTGGA